>VXAK01019848.1:4802-23458 GCA_013399435.1 Arenaria interpres
ATTTTTCCATATCTCCCATCCTGAAACAATCAGCTAACAGTGGCATTTCTCCTTGGCAAGGCCATGTGCGAAGGATTTACAGTCCGAGACCTGAAGGACATTCCCCCCACGGGAGCCCTGAGCCCAATGGGCAGGGAGACAAGGCAGCGGCCACCAACACCCTGCACGGAGAGGCTGTCCCTCCCCTGCATTTTCCAATTCTCTGTCTTTCCTCCTGTACAGCCAGCGCTGGCTGGTGACAGGGCGGATGCACTGACTCAGTGTGACAGGCAGGAACCACTTAGAGCTGTGGGAACACCAGGGTCCGATCCCGCTCCTGCTAAAAGCAGCCCCAGTGCTCAGGATAACGCAGGACTTGCTCGCTCCCGCACACACTCCATCTCCTCGGCTAAAAACAGCCTTTCCCAGAGCAGCACGGTGATCTATTCCCACCTCACCCGACTAACACATCCGTGTGCTCACACCAAACGCATCATTAGGGCTTCCAAAGCTTCTACTCATCACACTCAAAAACACATATGCGGGCCAAGAATTTAGGAAAATATCTCCAGTAGAAAATGCCCTGGAGGAACAAGACCAGATGTTACGCAACTGCTGGTCTTTGCACAGCTGGGAATTTTAAAGTGATTTTATGTTAGGGTTTGGGGGTTTTTTGTTTGGGTTGGTTTGGTTTTTTTTCCATACATATTTAACAAACAGTTGTAAACCTCCTCTCCAAGAGGTAACAGTTCTTTTAATGGTTTAAACAGTCTGTTCCTCTGCAGCCTTCTGGTAAGTCACTCTACTTTACCCAATGTGCAGCACAGCTGCTCCCACGCTGCTCAGTTAACTTGTCTCCTCCCTGAAGATTTCGGTCCTTCGAGTGGGCAGTATCCAGGTCCACACAGACCCCTTCCAATTCTGCAGCTGCAGGGATGGCAGATGGAGCTAGGACATTATCATGCCATCCTCCAAGTTTTCTTGGCCTGCAGGCAAGTGTTGAGTCCTGGGAAGGCTGGGAGGTCAGGGCTGAGCACTGGTGTCTGCAGGAGGAGGCAGAGCAAGGAGGAGCATAGAACATCATCAAACTGAGACTGGAAGGCTGACGGTGTTCCTCCTGCCTAGTTCCACAAACGGCACCGATCACTCACCTGAGGTCAGAACCTCTTCCCACAAGGGTAGCGTCTCCAGCAGGTACCAACAGCCAGGCACAAGGCAGTGTGTGAGCTTAGAACCTGGAGGAAGAGGGCTCCAGAGCATTTCCCAGCAGGGGATGGGAAGGGAGCAGGACTGGGGGAGCAGTGTGCGAGATGACACACTCTAAAGCCAAGCAGAGGGGCTGCTAGAAAAGAGGTGGGAAGGTTTTTGGTGTCACTGCAGAGGGTCGGGCTGGTTTCTGCATTTAGCTGTACCACATGCCTGTGGAAGAAGGATCTTCTGTGTACACACTTACTTCTGGCACATAGAATAGAATCATCTAGGTTCCTTCCTTCCTGGAAGAGACCTTTAAGACCATCGAGTCCAACCATCAACCTGACACTATCAAAACCACCACTAAACCATGTTCCTCAGCACCATGTACCCATCTTTTAAATACCTTCAGGGATGAGGTATGAGAAGGAGCAGACAGGAGTAACCGGCAGCCACAGTGCTGGTGGTGGCCTCAGGAGCTGCTGCAGGTGGCAGTTGTGCTGGAACTTGGTTGCTCTCCAAGACACCAAACCTCTCAGGATCAGTGCTTCCTCCCGCCTGCCCCCAGCAAGAGGACAGCAAGAGCGACCGAGTCAGCCAGCAATGGCTTAGAGTAGGAGAATAGGTTGTGTGAGCAGGAGCAGGGCTGGAGAGCTGACATGGTTGTGGCAGCCCATCACCGTGGGCACCGTGCCCTGCTGCATGAGTGCACCGACCTGTCCTTCGCAGGTCACCTCTGCCTGGAGCTCCGCACGTGCACAGTCCTGTGGTGCAGCAGCAGCAACACACACGTAAAGTCTCCCCAGAGCTCATCCTCCTTGTCCGTCCTGGGTCGGTTACAGCCTCCTGCCCCCAAAACACGCTGGGGAGATGAGATTCCCACACGGCACCCAATCCACGTGCCTGTGTCTTTAGCTTTAAAAGAGAAAAAGCTTCTATTCACGGTTCTCTGCATCCCAACGTAATTAATTAGATGGAGCTCTGCTGCCCAGAGGAGGGGTGCACGCAGCAAAGCGCTGGCTGCCTCTTTCCTCTCTGCTTCTCCCCAACAACTCCACTTATATGTATTTATTTAGGACGCTTTCTGATCCAGGTGCACTATCAGAGCCCCCGAGCCACCAATCACCAAGCTCTTTGAAACCATTTTAGCCTACAAGGCAAACATGGGCACCAGGCTGTTGAGATAAGAGAACAGCAGGAAAAGACGCAGATGGGGCTGCGACCATGGTCTAATAACATACTCTGTGTTATCATGCTCTAACAACTTGGCAAAACACATATTGATTGCTCTGGGCACGGGGATAGGGCTGCTGTGTATGTGTTTGTATAGACACGTACAGCTTATAAGCAGAGGTAGCCATCGTAAGTCTCAAACGTTAACATACAAGGGAGGCTTTGGGGCACAGAATGCTAGAGGGCAGAAAGAAAAAGGTGAGCATCAATTAAATAAATTTGAAAAAAACCGATGAGCATCTGAGAATAATAAAAGAAAAAAAAAAAAAAGAACTGATAGAAAGGAAATACTGAATAAGACTGAAAAATACAGAAGGCAAGGAAGGGAGCAGCAGGGGCTGAGAAAAGAAGGCTGGAGGGCTTCTCTGCAGCACAGCACAGTACAGACAGAACACCCCTGAGACCCTTGCCAGGGTTTTCTATGCTTTGGTGGTGCCACTTTTGCTCAGGGGACTGGAGACAGCACAGAGGGAGCTGCTCTTGTTGCACTGCTCTTGCCTCGACCCCCTGCAAACCACATCTCTCTGCCACCACCTGAGCTCCCCCCGCCACCAGGGAAGCTTGCAAAGCCAAAGGCAGCCCAGGGGTACGTAACAGATTACACAAGAGAAAGAGAAAGGAAAGAAAAGGAAGAAAAAGACCAAGGAGGAAATCCAACAAATCTCATTAGGCTAACAGAAATGCCCGTGTACCCAACATCAGCTGAGCCCAGCTAGAGCCACGGTTTGCAAGGAGGATGTGAAGAAGGAGGACATGGCCGTGCTGCCAGGGACCTCCCGCACAGCCCCTGCCTGCGCTCACCCAGCCCTGCCACAGGCACCTTTCCCTCTTGCTGCATTAGGCTGCTCTGCAAAGCAAACCCTGCCTTTGCTGTACACCTGATTACACCAAAATGGCAGGTCCCCACGCAAAAACACACAAAACATCAAACGCAAAGCTGATTTGGGGAGGAACGTCCAAGTTATGCCAGTGGAAAAGGGATGGAGAATCCACACCTCAGCAGTAACCCCAATGGCTCTCTGAAAGCTCTGCCACGCCACGGGAAACACTATCAGCTGTGGAATAGGCATGTTGAAAAGGCTTTTCCACATCCAGACATGACTGCAGGTGGTTTGCAAGATGCTGTCAGGTGGCACTTGCTTCTCTGCACCCAGCACATTCCATCACAAAGGCTTATAATGGCTAAGAACACAGATTGCCTCCATCACCTGTCATGGAGCAGCAGTAAGCGATATACAAAAGCTGATCTTCATTGTAATATACCCAGACAGCACAATCCCTTGCAACTAAGAAGAAAAATAAATGAGCAGCAAGTACACCCTACCCTGGGGTAAACCAGCACAGCATCATTTATTTAGATTTTGAAAGGGATAATTGCACCTACCCTTGACTCTAAGTACCCGTGTGTAATGGAGCAGGCAGCAAATGCAATTAAATTAAACGTCAACAGCATTAAACATCAGTTCTTAACTCTCAGCCCACCCCATCCATCAGCTCCCAAGCACCCTGAACTTCCACCAGAGACCTCCAAGCCAGAGCTCTGCTCGCTGCTCCTCCCCACACTTCAGCAGGTGAATCCACCACCTGCAGCAGGAGAAGAGCAGCCCTTTCCGTAGACCCAGCCCTTGAGGAAGGGACAAATAATTCCTTAACAGATGCTTAGCTGAAAAGAACCTGCGAAAACATGCACCATAACCCCCTGATTTTTAGTTCTACGAGCCAAAGGACTTCTAACCCCTCCACACAAGCCTGCCAGTCTCGCAGGATGGGGAGAAGGTTGGGTTATTTAAAGGTGAGGAGCAAAGCTCGCCTGTGCTCAGAGCAGCAGGCATGTTCTTTCACAGCCTAAACACACGAATCCCTCGATGCAAGATAGACGGCGGAGAAAAGCCCAAAGTGGCTGCTCCAGATGGTGGTTTCCTCCAGGAAGTATTTACAAGGACCACTGAATAGCTACTAGATAACCGACATGCTGAGAGCAGCCGAAACTGCCCAGCACCAGGCTTACACTCCCCAAAAGCCACAACCAGGAGATGCTGAGGGGGAAAAAAAAAACCCTTCAGAGAGTGGACTGTGGCAAAACAGCACTGCCCAACAGATGCAGACCAGCACTGGGAAGACAGAAACTGCTCCAAACCCATTTTGTGCCTCACCGCAAGCTGCTGCGAAGGCTGGGGCAGCCGGGAAGCGCTCGGCTCCACAGCAGCCCCGTGCCGTGCACGTCTGCCCGAGCCAGCATTGCCACGGGATGCTGCAGCGGGTGAACACCCTACAGTTGGTTCCCCAGCCTCTTTTAGTCAAACACAACCTGCTACAGCTTTTGGATCACGATTTTTATTTTTTTTTATTCCAAGTTTCCCCGGTGACACAGGGCCAGCGGAATTATCGCTGGGCTGATGATGATCTCTGCAGCTCCAGGATGGCTGCCTCCTCGATGCACACCCTGGCCATGCTCCCTGGTACCAAGAACTGCCTTCCCACCATATGGTCTCTCCTCTCTTCCCCTCCCTCCTCGCTCAGGCGCCTTTCCCGTGGAAGCTTGCAGGGAAACGCAGCCTCCCTCCCTCCCTCCCTCCGCTTTGCTCTGTAGGCGCAGCTCTTTGTTTGGGGACGCGGGGTGTCTCCTTGGCTGGTGTTAATTAGAACGGTCATGTCAGCGCTTGCGGTACTGAGAGCCAGAGGGTACGGAGCTGGTGTTGCCCAGGACTGTTTGCATCCGCCGTCCTCTCACAAATAGGATTTGGGCAACACAGGGCTCCCCAATTTTTAAGTGGGATGTTGGCCGTTTGGCAGCGGCGCCTTCCGTGCAGGCAGGCTGCGGGGGGATCGGGCACATCGAGCGGACACACGGCACAGCCGCTCCCCACCACTTTATTTCTCCTCCTGCCCCGAGCAGAGAGGGGGAAGGGAGGTATCAGCATATTTGCTAAATTAGGGCAAGTCCTACAGCACTGCCTGGCTGATCTGACAGCGGAGAGGAAAAGAGGAATACAAAAAAAAAATAAATAAATTCTGGGAAACCACAGTGTTACGAAAAGAGAATCCCCAAATAGTTCTTTATCCCCACCCCAAACAACACACTCAGGTTTCCAAGGTCTCGAAGGAGAGGAGCTGTGTGTGCCCCAAGCTTGTGCAGAGCCACAATTAGTGCAAAAATCAAGAGGGAGCTGGTCTAAAGATGACATTAAAGCACTTCCACACAGCATCCCCTCCCTCCCCACAGTCCCACAGCCCGGGGGAGACCAACAGGTAGGGAAGAGGACTTGGGCGCGAGGGAGATGGATGAGACAGGATTACTGAGGATGCTTTGCCTGGCTGGTGAGCAGAGTGAGTGAGCGTGTGTGTGACGACAGCCAAGGCAGTTTAAAGACACTAAAAGAACCAACTCCCCCGTGTCCTTCAAGCCTGGAGTCTCCCAGGCCCTTACGCTCAAAATGGAAAGGAAGAATCAATTTCCTCCTCAGAGCTCAGCCCCTTTTCTTTCCTCTTTCCCACTCGTCCCCAAACGCTGCCCATTTCCCCCATTAAATTATTGCTGACAGAGCCCTTTAAATTACAAGGCAGGATCTTGCGCTGCCTAATCCACTTAACTCAACCCCAGCTGATTAAATTGGATGCCATATGGTGGGAGAGCACTGGTTAATCCGCAGGGACGGGGACACACTTGACTCATTACCTGGAGTGCAGCACGGAGCCCTCTCCCTACACGCCTCTGTGCCAGGGGCCCTGCCTGCTGCGAGGGATGCGATCTGCAGGGTGCCCGTCTCCAGCAGCAACACCCGCTCTGCCAAGGTGGCAGTGCCATTAAATACAGCCCCAAGCAGCTTAAAGGCACACAAATCGTCCTCTGCCCCTGCTGGCATCTGGCTGTTCCCCTGTCCCCCAGCTGGTGTAGTAAATATTCGGTCTCCCAAGGGCACTTTGGAAACTGGGGAAATTTGGTGCTTGGGGAAAAAGGAGAAAAAAATAATAAATAGGTGGAGGAGGTCTGTCTGTGGGGAAACGTGCCAATATCTTGATTGCATTGATAGCCAGGGATTGCAGCCCTCAGACCAGGTCACTGTGCAATGATGAGGATTATAATTAAAAAGGTCACAGCCTAGAATAACACCCTGCAATGCGGGCCACAGCTGGAGAGCACATTCCCGTGGCAGAGGGGAGACTCAAGGACACACTGAGCAGCTGTTGGCAGGACCACACCTGGGGAGCCACTCCTCAGGCACCGCTAGAACCACACAGAAAGAAACCCAGCCATCACCCAAATTGATAACACATCAGCACTTCCCACAGCACTGTGTTATCCCTCAGGAAAGCCCATCCCAAGCATTGACAGCCCTCCTCCCAGCAAGCACTCGTGTCTCAGAGATCAGTGTGAGTCTCATTTTGTGATGTACAAGAGATCCATGGGTTTCCCAGGCTCACAACACACCCTAGGTATCCTGGTTCCCCTTCTTCTTGTCCTAGTGACCAAGCATCGCTTTTCCGCAATCAACCCATGGCCAAAATAACTGCTGGAAAAAATTCTCTCAGCCCTAGAAGAACTTTTGCAAAACACACCATTACCTGCAGACTAAAGAGGAGCATCACAGCGGGCTGAGAAAATGCCAGGGCAGGTCCCCTCACACACTGCAGGATTGCCACTCCTAAATTACCTAAAACTGCATGATGACCATACCAGAGAGAGAAATAACACATATCAAGATTTGTTTCCTTACCTTTTAGAAGGCTTAAGGTCAGATTTTCAGTCTGCCATCATAAGAGCAAGAAACTCACCTCTAAAAGCACCAGGAAAAAAACAAACCCACATGATCATAGGAGGGGTCAGGCTTCAAGAAGGCAACCAATTTCTGTGAAAGCAAGGGGCTGTTATCAGAGCCAGCTGTGCCTTTCCAGGCCCACAAACAGCATCACCTGTGATGCTCAAGCTTTGGCCAATACAGGACTCATAGAGTCCTGGGGCTTTTTCTTTACCCAGGAGGCAGCAAACACACTATTTAAAGCCAACCACACTGTCGATATCTATTTTTCCACGCACTTCTCCTAAAGTCCAACTATTTCATGAGCTTCCTAAGGGCGTTTGGAGGTGGCAAAGAGTGAGTACAAAGCAGTTTGTCCTCACCCTGGAGCTGCCGCAAGGAAAGAGCCGCAGACCCAGCCGACACAGCGCTGCTGGGGCAGCAGATGCGGGAGGTGATTCCAGCCCCCTCGGGCCACGCGTGGTTTTATTACTCATGTCAGTCTATTAGCAGGTGATGGATGGAGGCTGACAGGGGAAGGCAAGGCACTCCCTTCATTAGAGATAATAATATAATTTACAGAGCATCCCCAAGGCCCTGCGGGGCTTTACCAACCCTCGCTCTCATTCTGATGGATGCTGAGCCCCTCTCAGCCCCACAGGTCTCGGCAATAGGGGATGGAGGTGCTGAAAACCTGCCACAGCCAAGCCCTGTGGGCCTGCTCCTGGCTACACAGCCTGTAATGCAACACACAAGGGTTATACAGCCAGCCGGGTACCAAATCCTCGTTGCATGGAGGAGCTGCAAATATCCTGAGCTCAGCCTCCCCTTGCTCCTGCAGCCCAGCAAGACGAAGGATGCCAGGTCCTGTATGTCCCATACACATCCATGCCAAAACCTGCCAATAACACCAGCACTGTGCAAACGTGCCGCTGTGTTTGGTGTGGTGGTATCTGGGAACCCCCCCGGCGGAGCCGCGGGAACTGCAGCAGCTTAGTCCCCTCTGCTTTTCAGACTTGCATTTGGCCGCGGAGCTGGGGAAGACGCTGCTGGAGCGCAATAAAGAGCTGGAGGACTCCCTGCAGCAGATGTACGCCACCAACGAGGAGCAAGTGCAGGAAATCGAGGTAGGGACACAGTCGGGCCAGGGCTGGGGATGGGAACTGCTCGGCCACCGCTGTCACCTGAGGACGATGGTGGGGAAGGGGCACTTCCACCAGTGCCAGCAGCTCAGATGCCAAGAGAAAGGAAGGGGATGGGAGTTAAAGTCCCTTCTGTATGTGCCTGAAGTGGGGTGGATTATGGTCTGGTGAAGCCCATCCCAGTGCTGGAGAGTGTCCCTTTCCCTCTGCTAACTGGGATTTTCCCCCCTTTTTGTATTCCCACCCCCTGCCCAGATGTGCACACCAGGTTTCAGCTCTAGGTTGCATCTGGGGCACGTTTGGCCTTTCCCTGCCCATCTGCCAGCCTTCACACTCGCTTCTCTCTGCCCTGCTGCTGCTCTCCCTTGATTCCAGTTATTCATAATCGCGTTTGTTCCCAGCTGGCCCCTCAGCACCCCCACAACACAGCCCCCTTTGTTAGAGGCGTAAAATAGCTCTTTCTCCAAGAGCTGCAATCTAAACCACTGTTGCAAGCATCGTTTGGGGTCAGGGCAGTATTTCTAAGAGCCCACAGAAGTAAGCTTAGAGGCTTAAACCTGCTGTGCTGGGAGGGTTTTCATCCACTGGCAAACTTCTAGGGATCTGTGAATTAAAAAAAGATCAGAAACCCCCCGATTTAAAGAGGCACAGGGCAGAGAAGGGCTGTGAGATCACAAGAGCCTCAGGCAATGGCTGCGGAGATGTGACAGCTGATGGCCAAGGAAACTGGTGGATGGATTTAGCCGTCCCCACCAGCAGGATTTGGGATCTGGTCCCAACTGAGGGTGAGCTCTTGGATAGATGCCCTTCTCCCGGGATGAAACCTTGCAATGACAGAGTCACCGAAAGGGGTCTTTGAACAGGCAGAAACCACGAGGCTCCTCACATTTCACGGACTCAGAGTTTTAGCCTGAATTCCCAAGGAAACGCGGCTTCTGCAATCGATCTGTCAGACAATCCAGTAACCAACTGGCCAATTTCAGTCAACTTTGGTGAAGGGTCACAGTCCCAGGGATATCAACTTTCTTTGCGTAGCGGGAATAAAAAAGCAGCTGCACAGGGAGAGACTGAGGTTAGTGCCCTTCAACGAGGGCAGGGGAAGTTCAATCTGATTTTAGACACAAAAGTATTAACAGTGGGCAGGGCTATGAATATTTCTCCTGTGCAAGAAGGTTCAACCAGGCAGCAGATAAATCAGCCCTGAAACACATTGTCAAAGGAAGCAAAGGCTGTAGGAATTTCTGCCTGTGAAACAACCTGGATATGGGATGTGGAGCGTTTCTGTTTCGCTTTTTCTCGCAGTACCTGACCAAGCAACTAGAGATGTTGCGGCAGATGAACGAACAGCATGCGAAAGTCTACGAGCAGCTGGACCTGACAGCACGGGACCTGGAGCTAGCTAACCAGAAGCTCGTGCTGGAAAGCAAGACATCCCAACAGAAGATACAGTGGTACGGCCTCCCCTCCTCCCGCTGCAGCGATGCTGTACCCGAGAGACCTTCATCTCACCTTTCCCCTGCCCCAAAGCGCAGCGTGTCCGTGCTATTTAAGCCATTCTCTTATCACTCCGGTTTTGCAGCCATTTACAACACGAGCTCATTGCGCTGACGATGGTTAGCAGAGGTCAGCCCCAGCACAGACACCCCTGGGACAAGGGCTGGGTAAAGGAATGTCTGTAGCTTCCAGGAGAGAGGCACGGCAGCCTCTCCTTCTCCTCCTCCTCCTCTTCCCCCTTGGATGCGTTTCCTTGAAGAAGTGGCACATAATCATATCAGGGAGGTCCCCAGCACACAGCCCTGCAGAAACACTAGGCACAGATCCAGCTTTTAGCAAAACCCTGGCTAGCCCACGCTGAAACACCAGTTTGTCAATAACTATTTCTTTCCTAAAGCAGCCCCACGACCAAGGTCATCCCTGGAAACAACAGACTAAGCCATGTCCTTGCGATGCAGCATCTTTTGCAAACAACTATGCAGAGCGGGCGTTCCGGAGCAGAGACTTTTACACACTGCACTCACAGCCAGAACAAAACCAAATCTCTGCCCAGTCTCTGTGTTTATCTCTGCAAGAGAAACAAGAGGAAGAGAGTAAATCGCTCGCCTGCTTGCTTTTAGTGCAGAGATATTCCAGGGTGGTGCTTACGCCCCAGAGATGACTGTTTTAGCCAACTGATTTGAGGACAGACGGTCTCAAATTAGTACAATCCCCTGCCACTGTTTCAATTCCCCACCATTTTCTACAAACCCCATCAGTCAAGAGCAACAACGCAGAGAAAGACTAACCATTGCCATGAAAAGCAAGCGCTGTCACGGTCCCAGGGCTAGCAACTGGAAGCACCTTCCATAGACTGGCTTTCTCTATAGGGGAAAAAAGCACCTTTCAAGGACCTGTAGTGCCTGACTCCTCATCCGTGCTCCCTCCTCTCTCCACAGCTTGACGGAAACGATCGAGGGGCTGCAGAACCAAGTGGAGGAGCTGCAGAAGCAGGTGGAGGAAATGCGGAGCTTGGAGCAGCTCCGCATTCGGCGGGAGAAGAGGGAGCGGCGCCGAACCATCCACACCTTCCCCTGCCTTAAGGAGCTGTGCTCCAGCCCCAGGTACAGAGCCTCGTCTTTAGCAACACCCCCCCAACCTTCTCCCCCACCTCCTCTCCCCATGAACAGGGGATGGGGTGGGTTAGCCCATATAGGGGTGCACAAAACCCCACATACACCCCCCTGCTGAGATCCAGGCTCATGCATCAGAGCCTGAAGCTCAATGCTGGAGATGAAGGGAGGACCTTCCTCTCTCCTACCTGCCCGCCTGAGCGGGTGGCGTTGGCAAAGCAGAGCCTTCATGATCCCAGCATCATTGATGCCTCGAATGGGAAGACATAATCTCCTTTTTGGAGGGCAAGAATAGCTGCCCGGGAGGACGTGGATGCCTCACGCAGCTGCACTGGGCCAGGCTGCAGAGGACAGGCGTTGCTGGAGGGCTGTGGCTCTCCTGGCACATTGGCAGGGAGCTGCACAGGGACACTCACCAGATGGGACACACTGCTCGAGCTCCAGATGGCTCAAACCGGCCTCTCCCAGTACAGCCCACCCAGTTATACACCACGTGAAGAGGACCGTTATCTTGAGCTTCCCTTCCCAAACCAGCACAGCCCCTTTTCCCTTTGCAGCTGCCTCCCAGCACAGGACCAGTATCTCTGGCACGCTAAAACCAGCTGGGATGGCGCATTTTTCCCTGTACCCCCCAGCCCCAGATGCACCCCATGCTGCCCAACGCTGTGCGAACACCTTCAGCGTTATTGCACACTTGATCCTCCTTAAAACCCATCCATGGTGTGAATTCACTGACCTCGTGAGGGCATTCCTTGCTCAGCTTCGTCCGTAACTGAGGCTTCTTTAAATAGACACACAATCGATAAACTTTGTTACTGAAAGCATCCCCTGCCAGAGGATGTGAACAAAAGACACTTTTACTGCAGCAGCAAAGGGGATGTTATGAGGCCAGAACCTAACCCCCAGCAAAATCCACTTAATGTCTCTGTGGTTCTTCCCTCCCCCGGTCCCACTCTGCCCCCAGTGCCTCGGGAACCTCAGTTAGGTTTCCAGCTCCACAGTTGGCTCCGAAGGTCAGGCTGCCCTTCGGTAACTTGGAAATGTGTTCAATCCCCACCACCACCACCAGCCATGCCTCCCAGGGGAGGCCACAGTGCTCGCTCTTTTCCAATCTGTTCTAAGCAGACAGGATGCCACGGGCACTTCATTGAGGAGGAAAATCTGATTTCCCGGCAGCAACACGAGGGAAGGGGGAAGTGCATGTTATCACTTCCCAGGCAACGAAGAAGGGGCAACTCTGCCAGAAGTCTCTGCCTGTCCCCCCTTGCTTCTCCCACTCTCCCTGGAGCACCTCCCAGACACAGGACAGCAGAGCCTGTGCTTCTGGTTTTTGGCTGGCTGGGGTTTGGGGTTGTTGGTAGGTGCAGTGAGTAGTTAGTGAACTCCATGACGCAGTGAGTAGCTGATGAACTCCAGCAGGAGAAGCTCAAAGCCTTCTACTTTCAGCTCAGAGCGGTAGCACTTGAACATTCATCCTTGCTTCACGCCAATGGTGGTGGCTTGTCTGTTAACCAGATGAATCTTTTACCTTTTAGGGTTTTGTTTCCCTCCTGTCTTTGATCACTGCTATCAAACGAGACTGCAGGTTCTCTAGGACAGAGCCTGGTCTCTGTGTCCAGAAGAGCCCCAGCCACACCTTGTGGTCTCCTGGCACACAGGAGGAGGCACACCTCACTCCACGGGCTCAAGTCACCTCCTTTCTGGGCATCAGTGAAATTACTTACACGACAATCAGACACAATGAGTCTCTCATGGATTGCCACTTGGTCAGACTCTCTCAAGGGTCCTTCTTCTCTTTCAGGTATGAGGACGCGTTCCAGGTCCACAGCTCTTCCACAGAGTTCAACCAGAAGCCACTGGAGAGGGAAAACGAGCGTCTCCAAGCCATGGTGAACTCCCTGAGGTCCCAAGTCAATCAGGAGAAGCAGCGGAAGGAGAGGGTTGAGCGAGAGTACACCTCTGTCATTCAGGAGTACTCGGACCTCGAGCAGCGAGTGTGCGAGATGGAGAACTGCAAACTGCGCATCAAGGAACTGGAAGCAGAGCTCCTAGAGCTACAACAGATGAAACAAGTCAAGAAGTATTTGCTCAGCAGAGAAGACAACTTGTCCGAGGCCCTCCTTGAGCCGCTGAATAACGCCCCAGAAGCAGACTACATCGATCTCTCTGAGGAGGAGGGAGGGAAAAGCCACGGGCCCTCAATGACGCCTTCCCCAAACCACCCTGTCCGGAAAAGCTGCAGTGACACAGCCCTCAATGCCATCGTGACCAAGGATGCTGTGAGCCGGCACGAGGGCAATTACACGCTGCACGCTAACAACGTGCGCAAGCGAGGCATGTCCATCCTGAGGGAAGTGGACGAGCAGTATCATGCCTTGCTGGAGAAGTATGAAGAGCTCCTGAGCAAATGCCGGCAGCACAAGGACAGCGTGCGCCACACAGGGGTCCAAACGTCCCGGCCCATCTCCCGCGACAGCTCCTTCAGAGACTTCCGAGGAGAGGGACATGAGTTGGAAGAGCGGAAAACCATGGAGAAGACCATCAGCAAACACGTGGAGGCGGTGGACAAGCGGCTGGAGCAGAGCCAGCCCGAGTACAAGGCTCTTTTTAAGGAGATCTTCTCCCGCATCCAGAAAACAAAAGCGGACATCAACGCCACAAAGGTGAAAAACAAGAGCAGCAAATGAGTTCCTGCCCCTCCGCAAACTCCCACGTGCAATCGCAACAGCCAAGTCTTCTCCTCAGCCCCAGGAACCGCCACATGGCCCCACTGCTTTGAAGGTTCGCGAGGTCTACAAGCAAGAAAACGTCACGGAGACTCAACTCACTTTTTTTAAGCTTGGGCTCCGGACAACTCGCTGGGACAATTGTACATTGTAGTTAGAGGATTTCAGAAACTGTATGACGGATCTCTGCATGAGTTGCTGCCGCTGCCAGACATCACAACAGCAACGTAAACCACATCACGAAAAAAGAAAACCCGATTGCCTCCTCCACCCTTTTCAGCTTGTCTTACAGCCCAGTTATCTGCAAGCGAAAGCCTGGATGTCCTCCAGCGCCCTGCCACAGCTGGAGCATGGTGTTTTAAAGTAAAATGAAAAGCCATCAGAACTCCAGGGGCTGCTCCGGCACAGCAGCCCAGCCCTCCACTTTGGTTTTATGGCTAAGAACCTACGCTTGTACCCGAGAGACTTCCGTCTACACCTCCCCCCCTGCCCCAAAGGGCAGTATGTTCTTGCTGTTTAAGCCATTCTCTTATCAGTCAGGTTTTTCAGCTACTTACAATGCAAGCTCATTGCAACTGGAAAAACTTGAAGAGAAACTTAAAACTGATTGTTCTGTCTTCATCAGCGTCGCTTAGTATTTCAGTCCATACCCTCCAGACTTTTGTAGGCACATGGGATTTCCTCCCTTTAAGTCTGCCCCAGTATTTCAGCCCAGGTGAAGCACTGTGCCTGGAAGGAACCTGATGACCAGGGCTTTCCCGTAAGCTAGACAAGAAGTGCTATTACAGTATCAGAGACCTGCTTTCACCTCACGGTCTGGGTACCAAACCTCTGTGCTGAGCGCTCTTCAAGAGGTTGCCATTGCCCTGTTGTAGCAAACCCCTCGAATACAGCTTGCATGGGCTTGCAGAGCTGGCTACCAGTGGCTTGCACACAAGCAGAAGGACAAAGCACCACACACACGGAGTCAGGAGCCCCGGCCATGGCAGTAGCGCTGACCACACATCGCCCCACACTTTTGCTCTGAACATCTCCCTAGTCGACAGGGCAGATCTCAGCTCTCTGCTGAAAATAAGCTGTCTGGGCTGAGGCACTGTCTCCAAAGGCTGTCACCTCTCCTGTTCCAGTTCACTTTCCAGCACCGAAATCTCCTCACCTTCGCTTCCACAGACATGCAAACACAGCCAAAAGGCCACGGCAGTCTCAGGAATCACCAGTTTCCATTTTTCATGGACTAGATGTCGACCTTGAATGGTCAGACAGGCGTTTTAGGCAGAGAAGCGGCATTTCATTACAGTTTAGGCACCACCCCGAGCACCGAGCCACCACAAACGAGCAGTTCAGTGTAAGCTACCTATTCTGTACCTGCCTGGAGACAAACTTCAGGCCAGATTTGGATTCTGTTTTCACCAGCTTCCATCCCAAAATCTTGGGGAAATAGCTGGGATTTTTGCAACAGTGAGATAAATAAATGAGAATCTGGCTTTGGAGGGGGAAGACTGTTAAAATGTAATTAACCTCCAAGTCCAGGGCCTTGACATTACGAGGAGCTACCTTTATTTCGCTTCCCATGGAGTTAATGAAAAAATACCCCCCAAAATACCCTCTTTTGTTAAGCTGAATACCACGGAGGTAAGTTGGCAAGGAGTGCAATGCCCAAATCACACCCACTCCAGAGGTCTCCTCCTCAGCCCACCCACCACACCACCAAGGCTCCCCTCTTCCACGCTCTGCATTTTCAGGTGCCCCATGGCCCCGAACTCGAGGAAAGTCGGGAGCCACACGCACGACTGTGGCTACCAGCTCTGTAACAGTATGGAGAACCTTCATGCCTTATTTATTTATAACAGAAAGCAGTTGTCTAATAAAATAAAATAAATAAAAATGAACAACAGCAGCAACAAAAGCGTCGTCCTTGATTTTGTCGGAGCATTCGCCACCCCGTTAATTCAACTCTTGTGGCAGGGGGTATCCGAACCAGCGTTGGTTTAAGTCAGCCGGTGTTTACTCTCGCAGTCAGCTGGTTGCCGCAGAGATGTGGGAAGAGGATCGCCTTCACTTTCCATTTTAAATAATCCTGCGTGAATCACCACCACAGTTAAGTGTACAGCAGATTAAATATATTTTCAAATGCCTTATTCTCTTCCTGAATAAAAAGAAATACTGCGCTTCTCAAAGCCAAGACTTTCTTTGCAGCTCTTTTAACTTTTAAGAACAGCACAAGAGTTATTCATTTGATTTTCACGTACGATTTGGGTCAAGAAAATGCTTCAGGCTCCTGTGCAGAAAGCAGAGAGAATGTGCCGAACTATACTGCTGCATTATTTATATAACATACATTTTATGCACTTGGACTACTAACATTTGCCACACGATAAAAACCCTTCTTTTGTCAGCTCTGAAGCCTCTGTAAAACCACGCAATTTCTAAGCTTGCAATTCAAATGCTATTTTTGTTTTGGCTTTTCTTGAAAACCCCACATCCAAAAGTGACTGATGTAAGAAACACGATATTAGTATTTGGCTTAACAAAGGAACAGCTGCTGTATATCAGCAGTTTGTTCAGCAAAGTGCTGAGGGCATTTTTCCTGCATCCAAAAATATTAGTGGCCAAATAAATACGTCCTGATGACTCTGTGAGTCACAGTCGCTTCATTTTTTTCTTGAGTGAGGCTTTCAGCGATCAAAGGAGGGAAAAATAAGCATCTTCTGGCCTTTTATCCCACCTTCTATCTAAACTTTTCTAATTGCTTTGAAAACACCAAGGAAAAATACACAACTCCATTAAGAGAGTATTAAGCAACCACACTGCTCACCACAGCAACTGGGCTAATAGAGAGCAGCAGCCACTTAATAGCTCACCCCCCTGATTTAAGACAGAAAGAAAAACACTGCAAGCAATTAAAATGGATGAGGAAAAGTACACTATAATAAGAAATAATGATTGACTTCAGAATTTGGCAAAACCAATGACCCTATTCAGCACACACCATTAAGATCAATAAGGGCAGAGCTCGTCAAGAATTCACTTTTATGCTGAATTTGAAAGGTGACACTGAGACAAGTGCATTTCCACCAGACCTAGTCTGGCTTCTTACTTTACCACCAGTTAGAATAATGCTTCAGAAAAGCACCCATCCATAGGGATGGACCACTTGAAGCAAAAATTGAAGGGGTTTACAGAGCTTGTACTCTCACAGAGGAGATTTCCTGATTCAGCAGTTTCCCCTCTCTTACAGGAGCTGAGACCTTCTGGAAGGTCTCTCAAAGCGCTGATTTGCTCCTACATTAATGGCTTCTGCCCTCACTCACACAGGGAGTGACCAGCTCCTTGGACACATCAGCTTTTGCATCACGTTTTAGGGATGGCTGCTTCCAGCTCTTGCCCACCAGTGTCCACCATCAAATGGGGTGAGCTTGCTCTCTAAGCCAGATTCACTACTGAGGTGGGTCACGTCTCCACCTTAAGTGTCAAGAGCTTGGCTCTCCTTGGGTCATGCCAAAGTAAGACCTTGTCACCCCAAGCCCTGCCTCCCAGGAAGAGCCATTTCCAAACAGCCAAGCAGAGATCATTCTGCTTTTACCAAGGCTCTTGGGATGTATCTGCAGCAGGTAACACAGCAATGAAGCAAAACCAGAGTCAACTGTGTGACCTCCAAGCTCCTTTCCCAGCCCCTCTGTGCGCCACACGCCGACACCGTTCTTGGCGTGTTACCAGCACAACACCGATGTGTTTGACAACAGTTGGTAAAATGAGTCATTCTGCTTTGGATATTTTACCCATCCCTCTGGCTACAAATCACAAACATTTACCTGTTCCCCGTTAGAAATTAAGGTCACCAGATGGCATGATTTGTCTCTTGACAGTTCTGGTTTTTTTCCTTAAAGCATCTCGTTTTCAGCCGAGTTTGGACAGGAAAGCAGAGCAGAAGAACCCCAGGACATGGAGATTTGATTAAAACAAAGTGTAGAGCCCTCGTTGGCCCCCAAGAGCTGCTCAGCTGCAGCCTGGACAGACGGACCATCAACGTACGAGACCTGCTCCTTTCCTGAGGACTGAGTTTCCTGATTTTGCACTGATTATCTAGATGGGACCCAGCTCAGATCCTCAATCACACGCTGTCTTTCTATCGGCTTTGAAACATCCATTCTTAATTCACCCACAGTTTTAAACAAAAGATCGTCAGCTCCTGTCAAAACACCTGAGCTAATGACGGCCCCATCCCTGCCTGTGCATTTTCCTGCTGCCAGAAATAGCAATCCCTGCCCCTCTCCAACGCACACCCTTCTTGTCAAGCCAACCTGACAGCTCCCAGGGGAGTAAGAGCTGAAGGATTTCCACAAGTTCTTCACTCCCCTGCATCCCCCTTCCACCTCGGCATCTCTTTTACAGACCTGGAAACACGTACGTACTGCTGTAACAGCATTAAAAAACCGTAATTATACATATATGTAGATGTATATATAATTTTCTAGCACTCTTGAGCAGATAAAAATCTGAAACATCGCCGGTGCAAAAATTAGAGAGTCATAAAAAACGTTGGCTGTATCTTCACTTTTACATCCGTCACCACTCAGCTCAGGAAGGTGTGGGGTGCAGGGGGGAGCACACTGTCCCCCACCACTGCCTGCACCCTGAGGAGCTGCAAATGACCTGCCCAAACCAGCCCCTGGCACCTGCCCCCCCAAGGGCCTCCCACGTGGGTCATCCCATGCCACGCCATGACCACCTCACCCCAGCATCCTCATCCCCAGCCATCCCACCATCTCCCACAGCAGGACTTGCCTCAGCACCCCTCAGACCCCATAAACATTCCCCCAGACCTCCCATATCCCCCCCACAGTGCCCCATAGACCCCATAAACACTCCCCCAGACCTCCCATATCCCCCCCATAGTGCCCCACCGACTCCATAAACCCTCCCAGACCTCCCACATCCCCCACACAGTGGCCCACAGACCTCCCCCATCTGCCCCACAGACTCCCCACCCACCCAGTGCTCACAACCTCCCAGCACCCCACAGACCTCATATATCCCCTTACA
>VXAK01019853.1:272-27633 GCA_013399435.1 Arenaria interpres
GCCTTGCACCATAGCATCATTTCATGGAAAAACACCTTTAAGATTGAGTCCAAAAGTAACGCATTCTCCTGCGGGAAGCCCTGCATGGGCAAGCACGAAGTAAAAGTGATAGCTTCACTTCCCAAGGTGGATTAAAACTTCTAATGCCTGCGGAACACTGGAAAGCAAACTGTAATTTAAGTATTAATTTTAATTTTCTTCTGAAAATAGTTAAGATTTGATACTTTTTTTTTAAAGTACTTGGCAATTTTTCAAGGAAATTCTTAGATTTATATTTGGAAATAGACATCCCTAACATTAAGAGCAAATGCTGCTGGAAACTTTTAAAAGTTATTTGTCCTGTCAAAAAGTAATGTTAACTGGAAAATGCATGTGTGGGATAAGATAAAGTATGTTAACAGTGCGTAAGAAATACAGTGTATAAGTGTGTGGCATAATTATTTCTGAGACTGAATATAAATAGTATTTCACTCCCTATTTCTCAGGCATCGTTGTGTGGCGATGGATTACGTAGCTCATATAGTTCTCACACTGTAAGTGTAATAGGCTCTGTTTCTTTCATTATTATTTTTTTTTCTGTAAACAAAAATTATGAAAATTGTGAAAATTTTCTTCATAACTTTTCCTTAGCCATCCGAATCTAGTTATTCTTCAAGATCAAGCTCAGTTCGTAGTAGTCCTGTGGTGAGCATTCCTCTTGCATGATTTGCCGTGTGCTGTGACACTAATGCACAATGATCATGAGTATTTACCACGGGGATCATTTTACTGACAATACATAGACTCAATTTTTCAATTTCACACTAAAAGAATGTAGTTTGTCAGAGATGTGGTATTTAGCAAGATGCAAAGTTTTAGTGGGAAGACAGTAAAGTGTAGAAACAATAAGGAATTTGCTTTTCTAGACATCATCTAAATGTTTGTAATGTACATAATTGGAAGCAATTGGCAACTGGAATACTCGGTACGTTGTGGGAGTTAACACCTTATGTCATAGCTGGGCAGGCCCATGAGACTGTTACTACAATTTAGGCACAAAAGCCGTTCTTTTTGGGAAGAGGACTAAGGCAGACTTTGTTAGGTAAGTAGGTTAGGGTAAGTAGCTGGGTTATTTGTATGGTGAGCGGTATTCAAAACTGAGAGAAATTTGTTCCTGGATCTGTATTGCGTAAAAAGGGCCATTCCAAAGGTGGCTTTTGTGCTCCAAAGTGATTTTTAAATAGTTCTACTCCCTGTTTCTGCTGCAGAACAACTGTCGTAGTTTCACTGGCACAGCTGCTCGTTTGTCCCACTACACAAAAATGTAGAGCAGTGTTCCAATATCGGTTAAATTAAAATAATCTGTCCTGGTTTAATTTTTCACATAATCTTAACAATATTACACAGACTAAACAAATAAGCCCAGATTTGTCAGAGACTGAATGTTTTTATCTACAAAAGATGTCAGAGTGAATTTTTGAGGGGGTAGGAAAAAGGGAATTTTGCTTTTGCTTTATGAAGTTCCAAAACCTAAGAGATGTTAGACTAACATCCATCTCTAAAGTCTCTTGACCTGTGAAAATACTATTTGTCTCCAGAGTTTCTCTTAACATTAAGATTCATTTCTTAAAAGTGCATAATTTAATCATATATAGGAATATATGCATCAGATCTCAGTATGTATATATGATACAATCGTGCCAAGGTACCATTCACTTACACTGGTGAATGTTAAAGTATTTGTTTAATGAAATAATTCTGAAAAAGGTATTGAGCAGACAAAGTAGAAGTCTTACTCGTAGCTTAACTTTCACTTTCTACTGTTGCTACGGTTCATATTTCCATCTTAAATCCACTGGGAAAGAGATTAGAAGCGCAAAAGGTATAGCAGGAGGAACAGCGAGGTTTATCAGACATATTCACTTTTCAAAGCAAAGATAAGTTGATTTTGAATGAAAAAGAGCCTGGTGTTGTCATAGATTGTTTGCAGTTCTCAAGTTGTTTGTTCTTTTGCTGTAAGCATAATTCATGTCAGCAGAATTCTGTTCAGCATCTCTATACGTTGTGAAATGCAAGTGAAATACGAAAGTTTAGCCAACTTTCTGACTGTAAAAAATAATTTATTTAAAAATTACAAAGATATTATTTAAAATTTAGATACAGCTGGAAAATTCTTTGTCAGAGAAATAGAATATAACCAAACAGTGACAAAAAGTACAAAATTCTGTAGTCCTAAGGACACACAAGCCCAGACAGGTGTTCATCAGCAGACTGCTTTATATGTAACTGGTCACATTTGCATAAAAAAAATCTCACTGTCTTTTAATCAGAACAAGATGAGGCTACATCGCTTATGTGATTCAAGTACAAAGAAATTAAGATTTATTTTAAAAATAGGATAAGGAAAGTTTATTTTTAAACTGTTCACTGAAAGATTTTTCTTTCATAAATCACTTTTAAAACTAAATATAATGTTCACAGCAACCTTCTGCCTTTTGAAGTAGAATGCTATCAATTCGACGCTTTTGATAAACCTACTCTTCTCATTAAATACTCTGTTTAACAGGCATAATGTTTTCTCAGTTAAACATTTCACTAGAATTCCCATGGCATTGTAATGACTGTAATGCCTTTTTGACCACTGATGTGCACCATTAAAATTTTTTCCTCACCTTTTTAGGTGCCTGTCTGACATATGGCTTTCAGGAGAGTACACTTATTTTCTATTGTAAGGCCTCTTAAGATTATGAATGAGAGGAAGCCCAGATCATATTCATAATTAGTAGTGTTGGGATTGTGTTGATTTAAAGAAAAGACAACATTTCTGGAGAAAAATAGTAATTTTTATTTATCAACTTCTGATTGTATAATCTGTTTTTATGATATAAAAAGGTAATTTTTGTAGCTTCTGTTTGGCATTATATTAGTACTAAACCCTTTTGTATCCCTGATTGTAGTGTTTTATATGACTCTAAATGAAGAAAATGAATCAATAATAAATGTTCATTGCTTTTAGATACTGTAAACTACAAAAATAATAAACATGTGAAGAGAGTGTTTGAAAACAATGCATAAGCTGGCTAAAGTAGTCGTATCAGTGTGGCACATGGTTCGTTCATGTAGACACATTGAAAATAGCAAAACTCTAAAAGAGTAATTGAGATTTTACAACTGTTAAACTGTTAGAAAAGATGGAATACATTGCAATATTGGAGATTTAAGTTAGGATTTCCTTTTTCTTTTAAATAAACTTCTGTTCATTCTGTGGTATCATCTTCAGTTCTCTCTCACTCTTCTCCTTATCTTTTGAAGTACTCTGATTTTTCTGATCAAAGTGAAACTGCTGCTGACTATTTCAGTCGTTCCAACCGCAGGGGAAGCATTGTTTCTGATGCAGACGATGTCCAAGGTTTGAATAGCGTGAGTGTAATGCTTGTTGTTATACTGTGGTGAATACAGCAAACTTACTAACTTAATATCAGCAGCCTGCAACTGCTTGATGAGGTTAAGAGCCAAACGCCATCCTTGTGCCAGGCAGTTCGACAAGGGACAGCAGTCTCACACTGCAGCTTAGGACGTTCAGATGACCCAGTGCAAGAAGCTCCAGAAGGCTAGTGTTGCACTCTGACAGGTTACAGCAAGGTTGGAGAACTTCCATCCTCAGAAGCTGGTGAGATTTAGCTAGATAAAGCCACAGCTAACCTGAGCAGTTGGCAGCTTTGGAAGGTGACTGCTAGAGTGCCCTTGCAACCACTGTTTCTGTCATTCTGCATTTATATGATTTAATATTCTTACAGTGCTGTGTAATGTGTATTTTAATAATGCCACGGTATTTATCACCTGTACATGCTTAAAGCATGACACAGACCAATCATTTCTTCAGCTTAAATTTTAGCATTTTTTTTCTCTCTTAAGAAACCTGCTTTTCTGAAATAAATGCTTTGCTAAAATGAAAAGTGGAGGCTGAGTCTGGCAATCATGGTACATTCTCAGTTAATTTTATCACTAATATAATAACTAATATATTATATTATTAGATTCCAAAATTATATTTTAGGTTACTCGAAATGGATCCTAACATCATTTTGCCATCATAATGGTGACAAATATTTGTAATTTACAATTTCAGTACATCATTGCAGATGGTGAATTTGCCATGGAAAAGCAATGTTGCTTCTGGAGAAACCACAATGGAAGGAAAAAGAAAGATCTCATGCTTCTACTGTGATTGTAGCAGGATTCCAAATCTCTTGTCCCTGGGCAGGGAGAAAAACAACTGTTTTTGAAGAAGTCAGATGTTTGAGATTCCATACTCAATGTATCATGTTTGTTTTAGGAAATATGGCAACATGTTAATGTCTTAATTGAATTCCACCTGTTTTGATCCATTAGAATGTAGGAAACGTACAATATAAGCATGCAATATCAGAGTTTCCAAAATCAGAAGAGGGGGTGGTAGTTCTTTTGCTTAGGCTTCAATACACAAAATATGAATTGAAATTATTTTGTAGGTTGCTGTTAGTTAGTACACCTTAGTTACAGGCTTTTACCTGAGTTGGTTTTGTCCTGATGTAACTGCAGGTTTCACCGAAGAGATTGAAGGAACAAATGTGTTTTCTCATAACTAGGACATTCACACTGGTGTCACCACTTTGTCTAAAGTGCACTTGCATGAAGCTTTGTGTTTGTTATGTCACCAAGTCTTGTAGTCACTACCCTGTTGAAATTTAAAATAGTGAAATATGTTTTGTTGATCAATACTTTAATATTGATAAGGACTTTTTTAAAAAGTTTCTGGCTCTTTCTTTATAAGCATTCATTTATTTTCCAATTGAGGTTAAAAACTACTTTTTCAGGCTGAATGGTTATTTTTCCTGTCTCGATTTATGCCAACTTCTGGAATTTCTTAAATTTTTTCCATTTTTTTTTGTTCTTAAATATTTCTTAGTATCTTTGAACAGAAGATGGCAATTCAGTAGTCCCTCATTGCAAAATGCGTATTGTGATCACTTTCCCCTTTACTCTTTCAGCTGGAAGAAAAGAGTGAAAAATCACATTCAGAAATATTTTCAAGGGTAAGAGTCTTTAATTTAAAAATTACTGAAAGCCAGCTATAGATTTATGAGTATCAAAATAGCTCTAAAAGTATAAATGCTGTATGGTTTTAGTAGAGTGTATTTTAGTAATTTTTAAGAGCTTGCAAAGAGGTGTTTTTAGACCCGTTTTTTATCTACAAAATTAATGTTTTGTCTCTTATTTCCCAGGAAAAGAACTTTCTTCTTTAGATTACTTTTAGCAAGTATTAGTTTCTTACAGAATTTTTCGGTGTGAGAAATACTTGGAAGGAAATGTTGAATTTCAAGAGGCTAGGGCTATAAAAATTCATATGCTGGATTCCACTGGAGGCTCTCCTGAATCCTGAGCGGCAGAAATTATAATTTTTAGAAATATTTTAAACTTCTACAGTTTTTCAGCAGTAACAACCTCCTTATGTAAGTCCTCTGGACAGAAAACTCAAAACTGTAATGTTACGGTAACTGATAAATCATCAAAGAGAAACAAAGATTTCACCAAGAAAAAACATAGGTGCTGGGAAATAATCAATGGACAATGTTGTCTATAAGCTAATATTAAGAAATGGTAAGAACAAGAGAGAAAATGTTCTATGACTGTGAAGCAATTTATGAAGAGTAATGTCAAGTCTACCAGAAATGACACCGTGATTCCTGATACAGTGTTTTTCCCTTTTTAAGCCATCATCTCGCAATTCAGTAAGTGTAACTCCTCTGAGCGGCAACTCCTCTAGGAGAGGAAGTGGAGACACGAGCAGTTTGGTGGATCCTGATGCCTCCCTCAGTGAATTACGGGTAAACTGCATTTTCAGAGAATTTGGAGCTCATTTAAAATTTTATTTGTGATTAGGAGGAATTTTTCTTTGCTACAGAACTTCTGGTTTCTTAATAGTAAGAAAAATTAAGAGGATGTCATTTTTAATCATAAAAGATTTCTGTATTTATCTTGGTAATTGTATTTGTTGTGTGGATAAATATTTATGGTGCTAACAGTTTAGCTCTTATTAAAATAAGACTTTGTCAAATTTGAAACAATTCTGTCCTATTTGAGATGGCTTGGATTCAAGGTTATAAACAAAATCTGAATTTCCATCAAATTATTATGAATTAATTATTTCTGTGAATTATTGCAGGCTTTGGCATTTGACAGAACTGCATGTAAATCTTTTTAATGCTTTTTCAACTACAAATGACTTCCCTGTACTTCTTATGCAATGGTTCATTCCTATGTCCTGCAGGATATCTATGATCTTAAGGACCAGATACACGATGTAGAAGGGAGATACATGCAGGGACTTAAAGAACTAAAGGTATCAGGGCTCCTCACAAGCATGCGTTCTGTATGGGTATTTTTGAGTAGTGGCAATACCACTGGTTCTACTAACTATATAAGGCTTTACTAACAAGTTTTTAAATTTCTTTAAAGCGTGTATATAACTTTTAATGCATCATCTTAAATTTTGCCATGTGAGTAAATCATTAAGATATGATACAAATGTACGTGAGATAATACATGTTGATTATTTGGTTTATGTTAAAATGGTATTAAACTTGCGTATTTTTAGCATCTGGTAAGATGAAAGGTTCAATTTATATTTTTCAGAGTTTTGTTAGCAAATAAATGGACATTCAAAATAAGTACTATGTATTCAATGGGGAAGAAAGAAATGGGATATAGTCTCCCAAGTTTCAGCAAATACTACATCTTGCAAAGCAAAACCAAAGTAATAATTTTGAAAGATGTGCTGAAACAAATCTGGGCAGGCATATTGCTTGTAGGAGAAGACTAATTTTGTTTTAATGCTTTGTCATTACAAAAGAATTTTTTTTATGCTTATTGTTTACATTCCCATTATCTTTGTCTAAGTTATAGGTTGGTTTTCAGTATTACGTTAACAAGATTTGTCTGTAATTTGACTTGTTTAAACAAGTGTGTATGCTTTTCTTTTGTAAGTTTTCACACAATTAACAGTTTGCACTTAATTTGAAGTTTGATTATTTTCCCCTTCCCTGTGTTGAAGGGAAACTGAATACAGCAAATGATGTGGCTTAGAAATCTTTTCCAGGATATTTGTTCTGTTCTCTTTCCTGTACCTAATTGTGAACAGTTCCATGTAAAAGGAAAGAGATCCTTCTGTATTTGTCTTATATCCATATAGAGACTCAATCTAATGAATGCTGCTTGTACTAGAGCATTTAACAGCTTCCTTGAATTTCCTTGATAAGGCAACATATTAGATGATACAGTAAAGAGAAAATATGGAATTTAAGCTGTTTGATGTAGCAAAAATTATTTCCTCTTTAGAAGATAAGGAACTTTGAATCTGATAGTCACATGTCCAGATGAAATAGATCTTGTTTTAGCCATATTGCATTATAAATATTAAAAGGACTTTGAAGAGCAGTAGCATACAAGATTATTAGACATAGTTGTCTGTCTAATAGTCATTTAGTCGTAGATTGTACTAAATTTGAATAAAACATGATATTGCGTCATGGTTGCAGAATGGATCTAACTCTCATACTTTTGCATGTTTGCTAGCATCTCATGACTATTGTTCTGAACCATTACTAATGCACTATTGTTTATTGTAATCCATTACAGTTACCAAAGAGCACAAGTGTGCAATAGAGAGTAAGATCTTGATCTATGCTTGGCTTACAAAATTGAATTGCATTTTATACTATTCTTAATACTGAATAATATGTTCCTAAGTTAATTTTCATTCCACAGACATTCTTTGAGAAACCCTTCTCTCTAAGTAGGAAGGTATTGCCTTTTTGTCACCTTCCCTGATTTAGCAGTTTTGTCTTGTGTATGTTAGAAGAGTTACTAGGATATCTGCTTTTGCACTTCTTTTAAGTGTTTTTTCAGTGCTTGAGAGCAATTTGTAATTACACTGCCTTCATATCTCTGTGGCTGCCCATCCCTTGTGCTGCTAAGAGTGTATTTTGTACCTGGCTATAAATCTGCTGGGTGTCAGCAGAATAAACTCTAATGTGGATAGTTCTGATTTAGTTGGGTCTTCAAATTTTTCATGTCTCAGTTTCATTTGGTTTTGTTGATACTTTATATATTCCTTTGCCTCAACTAGAAAGTAATCCTTTTTCTTTCCTCAAAATTTGTCTTTTATACAGTTAACAGAGCACTCTCTTTGTGTCTGCTGGCTTTAATCATCCTGTTCTAGCCAAGCAAGCTAATTTGCATAGCCCGTTGGCTTTACTGGTAGAATTGTGGGTGGTATTTCTTCATAGCTTTAGGTTATGTGCAGAGCCTTATTATCCATTTTCATTCTAGGCTTTTCCCACTGATATTCCCATCCTTAGGCACCCCACTGCCTCATTTAAGTGTTTCGGAAACCCTTCCAAATCCATATTATTTCTCAGCAAACTGGAAGATTACTGAAACTACGTGGAATTCTTGAGCCGTAGGGAACATGTATAATACTTTACTTGAAATGAAGGAACAGATCCAGAGAAGCATTAGCAATGTTTCTGGGTTTGTGTTTTTTTTTTAATTGGTAGGAGACTCTTGGGCATAACTTGGTTTCTTTCTAGGAAGCAATTCTCACTCTTCTGTCTCAAAATCAATTTATTCCTCTTCTATAACTGCAGATTTTTTCCCCCCATTAAGTTGTCTTCCTTCAAGGCTGGAATCCTGGAGCACACGGTGTACAGTAAGAGGCTGAGACAACTGGATTTGATAAGTTTTGGGGTGTGGGTGGCAGCATCACTGCTGTTTTCAGCTGCCTGGTAGGAGGCTGTAGAAAAGACAGGGCAGACTCCTTTCAGAGGTGCAGAGTGACAGGGCAAGGTGCAACAGAGAAAAGTTGCGTTGTAAGAGCAGAAATTTCAATTAGACCTCAAGTAAAAGACTTCACAAGGAAGGAGTGAAATACTGCAACAAGCCGTACAGCCAGGTTCTGCAGTCTGCATCCTTGATCCTACTTAAAATGAACTGGAGGTGAGCTGTGAGCAGCCTGATCTTGGTTAGCCCTGCTTCATTAGGAGATTGGACCAGATGGCATCCAGACATCTCCGCGAGCCCATATTACTACATGATTCCACTCACTACACTCACAGAATCAAATTGGAATTTTTTCCAAGCTGTAATTTTCATTAAATTTTGTATCTCCTTATAAAAGGGCTATAGCATTCATTTTAATTCTAGTATTTTCCTTTTTCCTCCAAGCTGAATATTTTTTGAAAGTTTTTGGAAGATTTACAACATTTGTCATGTTTACACCATCACAAAAAAACGTTTCTGTGGTTTTAATTTAAAAACTTGAGTACTGGAATGCATTTCCATGTGTTCTTTATTTTTTCATTTTCTTCTGTCTTACCATGAATCTTCTTTGCTATTTACTGCTTCCCGGATGATAATGGTACCTTATCTTTTCACTACTTATATTGTCTTGTCTCTTCTGATCTGTAGTCTATCAGGATATGTCTTAGCTTATTTTTTTCTGGGGTTTCTAAAATACTGTTTTTTCTCTAGCACAAAATTCCCTAGGTTAGTGAATAGTCCAGAAAGATAAAAATACACATGAGTATGAAAAATTATAAAGGCTAAAACATCTACTTTAAGGACAGCTTTCTCAAAATGGATTTTTATAACATGGAATAGGGTGTAGGAGTTGATTTTCTTAGGAAATTTAGATTGTTACCACCCTCTCCTCTGATATCTTAGTCCTTAATCCTACTGTTCAGTTTTCTGGAAAACACAAGCCTGGTCCCCTTCCTGTGCTAGTGCTGTCAGAACGCAAAGCAGAAACATGGAGGTTACGCTACCTATGCCTTCGAAGAACAGAAGGGGGTTAGTAGTAGGGCACAGATCTACTTTGGAAAAGGAATGGCTTAATAGTTCTTTTTCAGTTCTAAAATTAGAACTCCAATTTTAGAGTGAAACTCAATTTTTCTATCTTTAGAAGAATGCATATTGAAATAAGTGCATGTTTAAAAATGTCTGCAGTGATTGTTGTTATAGTGTTTGAGTAGTTGACATTTGTTACAGTACTGAGAAAAAAATAATAGGATAAAATTATTTTGGTAAACGTGAGAGAATTGCTTAAGAGGGTACATAGCAAGGCATATGTGCACCTTCAGGTAGAGAATCGAGCATGTGAATCTTTACATGCTTTTTTTTTAAAATCTTAGTAAGAAATAGAAAGATAAAATGTCTGCTTAAACAGAGAAACATCGTTACTTTAAAAGTGTGACTTCCTTAAAACTTTTAATCTGAGGTACAGAGCACTACTTAAATAATGAGCAGTAAGTTAAAGCTACTAGTAGAGATTTCTGTGATCTTTTTTTAGTCATTTGTCTGAGTTCTCTCTCTCATATTTCTTGCCTCATTCTGAAATGTTTTCTTGTGCGTGCACTGAAAATACAAAAAAAGCTGTGATATTACTACTTTATCCCTGTGAGTTAAGTTGTGAAGATAGCAGAGTAGAAAATGCACGTAGAATGTTATATTGTCATTTTCGTACTTCTGTAGTAATAACTTTTTATTGCTGTGTATGACTTAACCTGAATAATGGAAGTTGAACTATGAATTGGTATTTCTAAAGAGAACACATGAAGAATAATTCAAACACCAAAATGGTTGTGTAATTTTACTGCATAACAGCACTCTTCAGCATTGTGGTGGTATTTTAACATCATAGCAATGCATCAAAAAGTTAGACTAATGTAAGCCTTTCTCCTGTTTATAGGATTCACTAGCTGAAGTTGAGGAGAAGTACAAGAAAGCTATGGTCTCCAATGCTCAATTAGACAATGAGAAAAACAACTTAGTTTACCAAGTGGATACTCTAAAGGATGTCATCGAGGAGAAAGAAGAACAGATAGCAGAGTTCTATAGGGAGAATGAAGAGAAGTCAAAGGTACTGATTATTAAGACTTTTTTTTCTAATTGGAAAGAGAAAGCATAGAAGCCCAGTAAGAACAGTTGAAAAATTTTTGGATTAGCAGAAGAGTCTGTCTATCTTGGTGACCAAAGGTGTTTTGAGTATTGTGTTTTGGTTTTAAAAAAAACAAACACAAAAACCAACCAACCACCTCCCCCAAAAAATCCAAACCGACAAACCAACCATCCCCCTTCCCAAAACCAAACCAACCCCAAAACATTGAGTTGAATAGGACATGCTTAGTCCCCCTTTCTTGGAAAAGGGAGATCTGTGAGGCAGCTCTTTCCAGCAATATTTAGAAGAATTTGGTATCCAAGCTTTTCTAATTAATATTGTGCCATCTTTTACACCATCTCTTCTGTCCATTCTAAATTTCACTAAATAAAATCTTCCGTATAGTAATTGTCTGGAGAACTTATCTAAAACATTGATTCTGTGATTTTTAGCCACTTGGTAGGTAGAATTGATCAAATTGTTGCAATAATTTCATAGGTAATTTTAAGTTATATTACTAACTTTTTAAAATTTGTAGTGAAAATGAGTGTCAAATGCCAAATAAATAAAAATAAATAATGATTTTATTTTTTGTAGGAATTGGAAAGACAGAAACACACATGCAGTGTTCTACAGCATAAGCTGGATGAACTTAAAGAGGGCCTTCGACAGAGAGATGAATTGATAGAGGTATGTTCATATGAGAGAGTGCATGATAGAACTTGTGCAAACAAATACGGTGTAAGATTTGAATGGGAACAGCCATTGTACACAAAATGAGATTAAGTATTATCTCACATTTCTAAGAAAGAATTTGTCTTGTTTCAATGGGTAGCACTTAAGCTATCAAGCTCTCTTAATTTATACAGTTGAAAATGCCTACTTAAGGCTTTCAGATGTGTAAGATCCTTAATTTCTGTGAGAATCGTGGTTCTCTCATCAATATTACTTGTATCTTTCCTTCCTTGTGAGGGCAGAACTAATGTTTGAATGGTCAAAATCTTTTAGGATAGCCAGAAGTTCTCATGCATGAATAATATTATTCTTTGCCTTTCCCAAAAATTTCCTTTTCAGTTATTTCAGATTTTTGTGAGCACCAGCTTCTGAAGTTTGCATTCGTGAATGTTTATTTGCTTGCCAGTCAAGCATAAGTATAGGAACACTGGTCAGCATGTTACTGGGCCATAACCATGTTGCTGGGAGTGTGGTGTGTTATTGGCATTTCCCCTCTTCCCCCTCTGCTTTTCCTCTATCCCCGCTTTGATTTGTTTCCAGAAGAAATGTGTCCTAAAATCCCAGTGCTATTATCAGTTTTAATTTTAAAATGGTCCACAAAGATATATATTGTCAACAATATATGGGTGTCCACTTCCCACTGATTTTGGTTCTAGTACTGTAAGTTGTAGTTCACTTAGTACACCATTATCCCACTGCCTTCTGGTTTCAGTAAAAATGTATGATCTTAAGTGTACGGGCCAAAGTTTCCTCTACCTGATTTTCAAAAACTCTATAATATTGCATTTCATTGATCGATTTCTTTCCTCATTAAGTTCTTGTGCTCTCCAGGCAGTAGTACAGGAACTCCAAGAAAAGGAGTAAAATTAGCTTAAGCAGCAGCATTTTGCAGATTATTGCTGACAATCAAAAACTTGGCAAATTCTGCTTTTAGCTCTCACTTGCTCTGAAGGAAAAAAACTTTGACTTCACTATGAAGGAAATACCGCTTCATACTTTCTTCTTTGATGGTGGTTGTTTGGGTTTTTTAACAAGTATGTGAATCAAGAATATATAATAGATTTTTCTGGGATGTTTGCTTTGGTAGAATATAGCATATGTGTGTTGAATATTCACCAAATGTGTACAGTCCCTTCAAAGCTACAATTTGCCCTAAATTTACCATTTATTTTAGCAACTTCTCCAGCTATTAACACTAACAGCTAGTCTAGCTGAAGCGATTTATTTTTTTTGCAGAAAGACATTGTCTTCCATTCCCAGATGTAAAATCAAGGTCACTCATTAGGAAGTGTTCTAGCCCTAAAAATTCTTGTGTCTTCATCACACATAATTATATGAGCATAGTAAAAAAATTTAGTTAACTTTTGCAGGACAAACAGCAAAATGGAGTGTTAGATAAAAAATAGGACCACACTTGATATGTATTAATATAGTATCAGAAAGCAGTCAGCAGCCATATATCACTTCCTGGATTCTTGATTCAAACTTCCTTCCTTATACTTTCAAGAAAGCTTTTCCTTTTGTAAAATATTAATAAAACCACTCTTAACATAAGTGTTCACTTCCAAACAAGGCTTGAAATCAGGGTAAATATTTTCCTAAAGAAAGGATGCTATCCCCAGTCTGCAATGGGAACTATCACTAAGGAAAAGTAACTCTAGTTGTACCAAATCCTCCCATCAATATTAAGGGATTGAATAAAATTAATTACAATTCTCTTGCATAGATTCATAAAGGAAAAATTATATTACATTTAGTAGCACCCTTTTGCTTTAAACTCTTTTGCTTATAAATTCTTTGGTTGTCTTTGACTATTTAATTTCCTTTATCTATTTGGATGTGGGTGTTTTTCATTTCCTTACTTCTGTTTCCTCTTTTATTTTTCCCTCATCCTATTTACTACAGGAGAATCAGCGCATGCAGCAGAATATAGACTCCATAACCAGAGAGGTCTTTGATCTCCAGGAGACAATTAATTGGAAAGATAAAAAAATAGGGGTATGAAATAAATATGGGGGGGAAGGTATTTTTTTCATTTTAGTAGTAGATGGATGCTCCCCAGCTCCCCAAGGAATGCTGTGTACTACAGAGAAATGAAGGCCACTCCCAATTTAAATATTTAAAATGTTTTACAGTTTTCTTTTCTTTAGAAAATAAGTTCCACTTCATCTTTACTTGTATAATGATGAATAATCCTAATTAAATCTATCAGATAATAACCTCTTATGCATACAATTCTATAATTTTTTACAAAGTATTTTTTAACTGTAATCAGAGCTTGAAAAAGCCATTACTTCCTCATTCTTAACAGATAAAAAAAATACTTCGGTCTGTATATTGATCCATAGTGACAATATAATTTTATAGAGAGATTAAATTATTTTTAAAGCTTTTAATTTCTTTAAAGGCAAGTACAATTTTCAAAACTTGAACAGTTTAAACCTTGCTCGTCATTTGGTTCCTGTCTCTCTCCTCATCTTAATTTGCATAACAGTTAGTGGATTTTAAAATGGTCTGTTTTCCACTACCTGCGATAAGAGACGAAATACCCCAAATAATGGAAAACCTAGTGAACTGCAGGAGCTAAGTCTCAAAACGTAGAGAAACCTCAGTGAATATTTGTACATCATGCTTGCATTTGGCGTACCCAGGGCTAAAAAAATATGATCTTGAATTGACTTCTGCAGCTACACTTGAACATTCCTGTATTGCGGTTCATCCTTCTAGGGCTGCTTAGCTTGGATGCAGCACTGAACCAAGGGGATTTTGTGATGCTGCAAACGAAATAACAAAAGTTACCAACTCTTGGGATTGAGAGTTGGAATCGAAACAGTGGTTGCGTGGGAGTTCTTGAGGAGTGTCTGTAGGGCTCCTGCATAGAAAGGAAAGAGGTAGAGGAAGAACCGAGTTGATGTGCACTATGCAGCTAATGTAGATCAGGCAGCGCTTGTCAGCTTTGCCTCTGGGCAGCACAGAACTGGTAAAACTGTCTCAGTCAGCCTGATGCTTGGCCATAACTACGTGGCTCTGAACCTGTGGCTGTTCTGGGCCGCAAGTAGATTGCCGGGTGGAGGGAGTGAAGTAGCTGGATAGCCTTTAGAAGGGGATCATCTGCCTTTTAGTAACTCTAGACATTTCTCTCTAAGTGAATTTTACACCAGGTTTTGACATATGCAGATTTCTTTGAAAATTGCTGCATTTGCCGGAGTTAAGTGACTTTGAAAAGTTATCTTTTTAACCAGTAGTGCCCAGTTAAAAAAAGCCCTGTTATCCTGCCTATATTCAGTCCATATTTATTTCATGTTTCATTCCTTCAATCCATATTGCAATCCTATCTTCCATAATAAAATAATTTTTCAACATTTTTAAGTTTTCTTCTAAACATTATTCTGAAGGTGGTTTTTTTAATCTCTAATTAACTGTGTTCTTTTCATACGTACTCTTCACATTTGTGTACTGGACTGTCCCAATTTGTGCAATTTTTTTGTGCAAGCACTTTTTTCTTTTTTGAATGTGTTGCTAGATTTAGTACAGAGCATATCATCTACCTAATGTTCAAAAAACTGGCTACCAGCCAGACTGACAAGAAAGATATCTTTTCCTTTAGCCAAAATTTTCCTGACAATTTCTGTGGTTTTGTAAACACCATAACTGGATTTTTCCTAGTTTTTATTGTTATACTGTCTTGGGAGTTTAAATTTCCTAGTCCTTAAAATGTAAAAATGCTGCTGTCTTTTCTTTCTCACTTCCATTATCTACATATTTTTCTTAGCTCACAGTTTTTGAGTCTTTCTCCTCAATACTGAGTAATTTTGCTAATTTTTACTCTCTCCAAGACTGCTGAAGCTGGAATAAACTTCACAATGGAGTAGCTGATAACTAGAATTGTAACCTAGTTCTGCAATGTATGCAAGACCCATGCTGCCTCAGAGGAAGAAAGGGACACAAGCAGAACTTGAGATAGCATGAGTCTCTTTTACACCTGCCTTCTTATATTGTCTTGGCTCTACAAAGTGATTGAAATTTGCAGTTGTATTTGGTCTTAAATTAGATCAATTTGAGGACACTGAACTATAACTTCCAGGTTATATTCCTGAGATATACAGCTGCTTGTGTTTTGGTGGCTCCAAATTATACGTGCTTTGCCAATTTGAAATTAGCAATGGCATGTCTGAGTTTCTTGTAGAATTTGTTAAGATTTTTGGAATATTTAGAAAATAGAATCCCAGACTATTCCGCCTTCTGCCACCTGACCAGATTATAGTCATACCAGTATGTTCAAACATGCCTGCAGAGCTTGGTAGACCTGATTTTATTTTTATTCACTCCTGCTGCTCAATAGAAGAATTGCAGGAGTAGATTTAGTACGAGATCCATGTCATGTATCATAACCCCATAGCATACCAACACTAGCAGTTTTACTAAAGTTTTTCAGCATTGAATAATGATTACTAGGCTCTCTACAGGTAGAGATATATGGTTATATCAGTTTCACTTCCTTCCCTGTCAGAATTTTCTGATTTCTAGCACTTGTGCATAGGAAGAAAGGGTAGGAAGGATGTTTTGGGAAGGTCAGCAGCATCTCGGGGCACTGCCAGGCACGCAGAGGATCAGTGTCTGCAGTGTGAGTCTGGGCCTTTGTGTCCACTCTCTCCAGTGGGTGGACTTGCTTCCCTCCCCATCTCTGCTGCTGTGCTTCAAAAACAGAAAAGGTGCACGTTATCTTTAAGTGAAACACAAAATGATGTAATGATTAATGTTCTTCACGCTGTTTATAATGTAGTTACAGAGATCTAGTATGTGTTAGGCAACAAAAGGACATTTTATGAATTCTTAAACTATGATGAGACGACTAGTGCTTTCACACGTACTGAATTACCTATATTTTAAATGTTACATTTACATACTGATCAAGTGCAACAGCACTTAAATTTTTCTGTTGAAATTAAGGGTAATGAATTAAAACATTGCTCTAGTATACAGATTATAGATAATTATTAAAATTTGGCATACTGAAATTGTGATGTGGAGCAATTGCAATACAAAGGTATACACCTTCATTTCTTTCTTTGTATCAGTCCATTCCTATACATTCATGCATGACACTGGGTTTAGTTGGATAATTTTCTTGGCAAAATGTGTGTACACCTTAGCAGTTGCTGTATGGTCAGGATTATTTGTAATGCCTGCAGTATTGAATTTGAATTGAATACTGGGATGCTGCCCAGTCAAGAGAAAATGTCCGGTTAACTGACAGGTGACACAGCTCCAGCATAGGTCGGCAAACCCATCTACATCCATATTGCACTTGTAGCTGCAATTCTTTCTTGTGATAAAATAGTGCTGCTAGTGTTTCCTGCCTCTTTTTTTTTTTTTTTTTTTCCCCTCTAAAACTGCTTTGGCTTTAGTAAAGGGTGGTTGTAATACATAAGCAAGTAGTAAATAAACTAGTATTTGTAAGTGGATGACAGGCTTATATATCCAAGGTCTTCTATGAAGTAAGATTTCTATTTCTATACCTTATAAAAGGTAGAAAAATTAGTTCAATTAACGTAATGTTTTAGGATCTTTGCCAACTGAGTTCCAGTAATTTTTATTTCTGGCCACAGAGTGCCTGTATGAAAATCTACCAAAAATTGAATCCACCAGAAATTCTAGTATAGAATCTACTGAGACTCGCCTGGGAAAAAATTATGTCATGACAAATATGCAGCAGTTAGGCTAGATATGTGACTTGTGAAAGGTAGTTATCAGAGACATATGTTTATATACTCCTTCTAATTACTTTTATTGAGCTCTTTGTATTTATTTGTAGAAAATCTCTCTGCTGTCATATGCTTTTTCTCTGTGCCATTCTCTTTCTTGCTATCTGCCTGAACCCAGGCCCTAGAAAGACAGAAAGATTACTTTGACTGCATTAAGAATGAGCGAGATGAGCTCAGAGAGGAGTTGGCTGACCTGAAGGAAACAATGAAGAGAGGAGAGGTATGTTGGTAATAGTTACTTTACGGTAACAAATCCAGGAATGGGGCATGAAATCAAGGCCAATGAAAAAGAGGTAGAATGGTTACTATTCTTGTGCAATCTCAAAACCTGACCTTAGGATAGGATAAATAGTGTATTTTGTTGTAACTGTTATGATCAACTTGAAAATATTTTTTTAATTATATTTTAGCATGTACGAGTAGATTTTTTTCTTTTGTATTTTTAGAAACATGGATTAGTTATAATTCCAGATGCCACACCAAATGGTGATATAAACCATGAATCCGTGGTTGGTGCAGTAACGGTTGTATCGCAGGAAGCTGCTCAAGTCTTGGAATCTGCAGGAGAAGGACCACTAGGTAAAAAAATATCCTGACATACTTTACAGAGTGTTTGAAGTCTTTGTTTCCCTCCTGTTCACAGTGGGTTGGAATTTATCTGATCTTAGCACATGTTGCTTGAGAGACTTTTTTGTAGCCATTACTGATCTCCTGGCTGACTAGAGATATTGCAACATTCCTGAGCGTTCTTTCCTGAGAACTTTTTTTGTTGTTTGAGATCACTTTTGACAAACTGTCTAAACGTATGGGGAAGAGACATATTGCTAAAGAGAGAGCAATCTTTAAGAATAAGAAAAGGAAAAAAATATGCAATCAGAAGAAAACTTTGTGGGAAACAGCTCTTGAGACAAAGCCATATTTTAATATTAAAAAAAAACCTCAGTTAATTTTACTTTGAAGAACTACTAAACTCAGAGGTCTTGCCTTTAAAATTGTTACAGTAATAAACAGTGTGATTGAAATATTTTTTCCCTTTTTTTCTGCTATTAACTGAAGACTGGTATGTCGTTATTTGTGAGATGCCAAAGTTTTATGCTCACAGTTTGAAGAGCATTTTATTTGAAAATTAACAAAACGTTTTGAAAAATATGTTCTTAGTTACAGATTTCTCTGCTTTTAATTGGGTTCTTTGGTTTTAGATGTCCGACTACGAAAACTGGCTGGAGAAAAGGAGGAATTATTGTCCCAGGTAAAATAGGCTATTCTTTTCAGAAATAGACATTTGTGTATTCTCTTGCAGACTATTAATATGTTAGCAATAAACAAATATTTAAGCACCAAAGGTGCTTAATCAAATACTTAAGCACTAAAGCAATACTCAGTTCCTGGTAGCCAGGCAGGTAAGATCAGCTCCTCTCACTAGTGCCCTTACCAATGTGTCTTGGACTTTGGTTGGCAAAGAAGCCTCGTTTCACTAACTGGTGAGCTGAAATCTAACTCGCTGGTGACTCACTGTTGTATTACTGTATGTACTTAAAGCTGTTCTTTCGTCTTACGTGGAAATACTAAAGTCAGTAAAATGAAGTTCTCATAAGCTCAATTGACACTGTCTTCCATATTGCTAAAATGATCAAAGAAATAGTACCATTCAGTTACTCACATCGAAAATTAATATTATCAAAGGAGTTGTTCTTTAATACAGTTCCATATTGAGAAGAGAGGACTCAAGAAAATATATAGCCATTGAACAATTATTAAGAATGTCATAGTTTTTGTGCTCCAGTTGAACACATTGAAAATTTAAAGTGGTGTTATCAATACTTGGTTTTGCTGAGAATATACCTTAATTTTAGTGTAGATACTTGGTTTAGAATGCCAGTAAATTCTAGTATTGAATTGGTATTAAATAGAAGTAAATAAATATACATATATAAAAATGTATATGTATATTTATCACCACATAATAGTAAAAATCACTGTTAAAGTATTTGAGTTATATCATGAATTGGAGTTTTGCAAATATAACTCCCATACCACTAAGCTGTAGGGCAATATTTTGATAAGAGAGTCAAGTAAGTGGCTCCTACTTTTTTCATAAAGTTCAGACACTGGAGTAGTAGCTGAGGAATCTGTGTTCCCTGACTACTGGAAAAATCCCAAGACAACTGCTGTAGCATAAAATGGAACCATTTAAGACTAATGTGCACTACAGACTTGCCTAGGACCGTTGCTTCCAAGTGGAGTAAAAGAGAAGACCCCAAAAAAGCTGTGGATTATTCTTCTGTAAACTCACCAGGATATTGTTCATTATATTCATATGTGTTTAGAGCGTAAAAGGTATACTGTAGGAGAAATGCTTAAACAGAGTTTAAAGCGGCTACGTCCTCTGGAAAGGCAGCTCTGTTGGAGCTCCTGTGTGCCCCTGCACAAAGGTCCCTGCGGCACTGGGCAAATTAGCGGGTTTGGATTGTGCTGCTGAGGTGCAGAGAGCGCTTGCCCAGCAGAGGGGATGGGGGACTGGCCCCCCTGCCTCCCCGGCATGGCCCTCCTGCTCCCGCTTACAGAACAGTCTCGGCCACTGACATCTCAGGGCTGCTTTGACTTTTTCCCATTGAACATTTAGATACACGACTACTGAACTTCTGGAAGTCTCTTTTTTTCACAAAAGAACACTTCTTTTTCAGGTTAGAAAACTGAAGATGCAGTTGGAAGAAGAACGACAGAAATATTCTAAAAGCGATGGCATGAACCCAGATACCATAGGCTTAGAGAATGGTTCTGACCTGCAGCTGATTGAAATGCAGAGTAGGTATATGGTTACTGTTCAAAAGCATATTCTTAGTGGTGGGAGGAAACGGACTCTTCCAACTCCTTTTTCTGCATTGCTCTGCAGAATTTATCCTTGAGCAGCTAAGTTTTTGTTGGTATATCTCCTTGCAGGAAACTTCTCATTGCAGAATAGTTTGAAAATCTGCCTCTTTCGGTGTTGAATACAACATTCTGGCAAGTTATTTTTTTTCAGTTGATGACCTCACCTAGAATGGGTGCCACTACTTGAATAACTTCAATTTTTAGATGATAGAATTTTGCTGAGATATTTTGTTAATACATTCTACCTGATTTTTTTTATTATTTTGTTGAAACTTTGATAAGGAAACTTAATCTGAAAGACTACTATTCTCTGAAGTGAAACAAACAAAAAATATTAAGGTTTAACACAATATTCAGTGTTGCTTCACAGAAGCAGTAAGCTACTTTCCATTTCAAGCAAGCTATTTCTTCAGCTGAAAACTTTACTTATTTGATAGATGGTCATTTAATATGCTTGTGGCATTGAACATGCACAGAGCACTGGCAATGTCAGAGCTAAAATCCAATATCAAAATAATGTGCAAAGCTCCTTAGAGGTTTTTCAGGCAGGTTCAAGCCTTGTGCTCCTTATTATTCACATCTTATTACAGATGTCTACACTAAATGCTGCTGGTATTACGTCTGTTGTGATTTGACCCATTTTGCAGTGTATATCGTGTTGATTCTCTTTTTTTAAGAGATGTTTGCTGATCTAAATAGGTGTGTTTTAAAAGGTGTGTATCTCATTTGTACATCTGAGATTTAATGCATTCTTATAGAGACAGTATTTGTGTTCTCTAAATAACAGGAAAATTATTTCTTTTTCATCCCCTTAAAAAAATTCTGAAAGAACATTTACCGCCTTATAATCCTGGATACAGGCTTCTCAATAAAATGGTCTTTATAATGAGTTTTCATTAAAAGGGAAACTGCCAGTTTAGAGAGTTGCTTTGAGTAATATATTCATATCAATTTTTGTCTAGGAGATGCCAACAGACAAATTAGTGAATACAAATTTAAGCTTTCGAAAGCTGAACAAGATATAACTACCTTGGAACAAAATGTAAGTGTGTCTGTCTTCATATTTATTGTTATCATTACACTTGCTCTACACACTTTACTTTTTTCAACAAAAGCTATGAAAACATATTTCATAATTTGATTTACTGCTTGTTCTTTATTTTGCACAAAATGGCAGCACATTTATGTTTTTTCATATTTCCTGCAATTCAATACCTGTGCATGTTGTAACCACAGGAGAAAATAGCGTGGAGTTAATGTACTAAGATGTAAATGTACGGCAGAATATAAAAAGGAACTGAAGCTACTAGTTAAAGAAAATCAGTTTATGTAGCTTAATTACTTGTAAGAAAGTTGTATAGACTGTGGAAGGTACATAACTTACTCTCTGAAATTCAAGAGTTTGTTTTTATAGATACATATATCTCACTGATTTACTCACACTTTGTGATTGTAAGTCAGTAACATGGCATTATAGTTCAGCATCTCTGTAGATCACCTAAAAATCACATAAAGGATTACAATTTGAATCAGAGATGCATAGTTGGTCTCTCTTGCACAGCAGCAAGCTACTAGCCCATCCTATGGATTTGGGGGTAGCAGGGAGCGATAAATAATGTAATAATCCAGCAAGTGGGCTTTAACACCTGGAGATTGCCACCAGGGTTTGTCTTGAGCCCCCCCCCCCCTTACTGCCGAACTCTGTGCTTGAGCTCAAGACCTCTCACACGATGTCTTGGTAACAGGTACAATCTCCTTTCTACTTTGCTCCTTTTCATATGGTCTCTGCTTTTCAGCTTTTGTTTTTAATCTCATGTGTTCCCCAATTCCTGATTATTTTTTTTTCTTCTGCCTGCAATTTATTTTACTTTATTATTAGTTCTTTTAAACACTCTCTTTGCAATTATGACTGCTGCTAACACAGTTATACCTCCTCTTTCCAGAGGGAGACACTATGGATAATTCTCAGGATGCCTTGTGTTACAGTGGCTTTTCAGAAAGGAAAGAACAGCTGGTGGCAGGTGAGCTCAGGGTGGAACACCCGAGTAATCGTTCCTGTTCTTGTTTGGGTTTGCAGATTGGACGGCTTGAGGGGCAGGTTGCGAGGTATAAAAATGCAGCAGAAAATGCAGAAAAAGTAGAAGATGAACTCAAAGCTGAAAAGAGGAAGCTTCAGCGAGAGGTAATTGACTTGATTTCCTTTTCAGCTTTATGCTGCTTTTAGTCTTGAACTGCACTGTCTTTGGCCTCCAAGCTCTGCTTTTTTTTGCAATCTTTGGTTGCAGTTTTTAAGTGTTTTTTGTGGAGGCCTCTCAGTCTCAGCGTTGCATTCAGAAGACTGTAGTGCATAAAATTAATACTAATTACAGTTCAATGCAGTACTTCTTGAAAGAAAAGATCTCAAGTTGTATTTTCCAATGAAAGTGATAACCTGTACTATTTTAAACTAATCTTTCCATAAAAAATTACTGTGGAGTTGAATGCTCCCTATTTCAAATGCCAGCCTGGGAAGATTCCAGCATGCACCTCTTAAGGATCCGGGAAGAAGCTGTATTTAACTGAGCTGTTGATCATGCTTGCTTAAGAGCTACTGCATGACTAGTGTGATGTGCCTGCTACCCACAGGAACGTATATCCATCAGCAATTAACAACAGCGGAGAGGACTTTAGCTTTAAATAGCATGTTTAAATAGGAAGTTGCCGGCACCTAGATCTTTTGAAATGAGTACATGTTTCATGTTTCAGTTGCTTCCTAGTTATTTTTTTTTTTATTTAAACAGTTGAATTCCAGTTCATCAGACTCCAATAATGAAAGTGTTGTGTCTTAACTTATGTGGCACTCTTATTAAAGCATATAATACTTGTATTCCTGATTTACTTTCCTTTGTCAAAGCTTAACAACAGCAGAAAGTCCAAGTAAACTTAAAGCAATCATGACTTTTGCTTTTATTTTATAGTTAAGAACAGCACTGGATAAGATAGAAGAGATGGAGATGACCAATAGCCACTTAATGAAAAGGCTGGAGAAGATGAAAGCAAATAGGACTGCGCTTTTATCTCAACAGTGAAATGGAAATTGAAAATATGATGCACTGCTCCTTGAATAACTAGCCCCTAGCTTGTTTTTAAATACAGGCTTTCATTGGCACAAACTATTTGAACACTGAGCTGTTCATTGGCGTTTTAGTTTCATAATTAAATGGCATACTTCATTTTGTAACTTATGAGAGAATGAAATTTTGAATTCCCACGTGAATGACAGCAATTTTTCTGTAGTGTTTGATTCTAGAGTCGGAGCTGGAGCACAATGCTGTATGCTCAACTTAACGATAGAAAATGTTTTTACAACTGTGGAATCAAGTTTACTCACGATCTCTTTTGGCTGCTTTAATGATGCTTGATGCTCGGAGACAACTGCATGAATTCAAGAAGACACTGTATTACTGTATTATAAACTAACATATATTTGCTCAAGACATCACAGCACAAGTGCCTTTTATCTGGTGCAATTTAGACTTCATTGTTGAAATAACCTTTGAAATCAGATGTTTTATTTTAAGATATGTTTGGGTATTCACTAAACTTTATACATTTTGAAAATACATTTTTGTAAAATATTTAAATTTTTTAAAAGAAAAATAGAGACTGTATATAAAAATCTGCTTTTTTGCATGGACACATCTGAGTTCTAGGTAATTTTGTCAAATACTAGCCCCTGATGCTCTTAATATTAAGAGTGCAGATTTAAAATCTTCAGTTGTACACCATCAATTTATATGTCATCTGCTGCTTAAGTGTGAATTGAAATTTTAGGGTGGGAGGAAGGGGTGGGAAATGTGGCTAAGGAATTTATTAAACGGACACTTTACTGACCAAAGCCAGATGTTTTCTGTGTTCTTTTAAATACTGAGATACCAACAGGACAGAGTAAAATCTTTGCAAATAGTAAATTCTGATCTCCATTTGTTGAAAAGTACCTTTTGGGCTTTGAAATAGTGAGTTTGAATGGTTTCTTTCTGATTCCTTATCCTGATTTGCTACTCTTTGACAGTACTGCCATGGAGGAGGGGGGCAGTACAAGGAAGAAGGTGCTTTCTGGACTGGTGTGTTTTTTGTCTGTATCCTGTTCTCTATGGACAGTGAATGCTATTAAGAGTTTCCACTCTTTCAAGCTTGGCACATCACAAGTGGGTCATGAGCAGCACCTGCAATTACAATTCTGAAGTATATGAAGAGGCACTACCCCTGTGGTGGACTCTGAGGCTAGCAGGAGCCCAACATCTGATCTGAGAGGAATCATTCTTTTTGACTCATATCAGATGCTCTCCTGTTGTCAATTGCTACCCTTCAGGAGGATTTCTTAAAGCAAGGCAGGTTTCAGGACCTTTGCAATCCAGAAGGTTAGTACTTGTGCTTGTACCAGAGCTGCTTTCCAAAGAACAGCCATCTTGGCAGTGCAAAACTGAAGCCTTCTGTCTCTCTTGGTTTGGATGCCTCTTGGACTTGGAAAAGAAAATGCTTTCCTGGTTAAGAAACCTCCTTGTAAGTAGCAGGTCCCCCTAGGCCTACTTATTAAATAGGAGACACCCCATTGTGCCATGAGATGTCCAGCTCCAATATTAAACTGTGACAGTCGGATAAGGAGTTATTAACTCGGAGTTAGTTACGAGCCTACTGCAAAACTTTTTCTGGAGCACAGGTAAAGCATCAGTACATCTTTTCTAAAGATTAGGATTTTCAGTAGTTTTTTTTAAAGTTACTTATTACAGAATTCTGTTAGCATAGCCATTTTAGTTGTAGAGCTTCCCCAGTTCTTGCTACCAGAAAACCATAACAAAATCAACGAAACACCTGGAACATGAGATTCTAGACTAACTGAATCAAATACTGGATTATGTGATCCAGTATGACTCTTAAGTCAGTTGAAAGAGCTAAGAGGGAACAGCCCTAGGAAAAAATGAATTGCAAACCTTTTACCTTTTTCCTCTTACCAAAAGAAAGAATCATGTTTCACCAGATTCCTTTGAACTCCTTTCAGATAAAAAGCAAAAGCAGTAAATAAAACCAACATGATGATCAAGCATGTCCCATTATGCAACTCAATCATGCAACCCAACAAAATTTTTGCAATGACCATGTCATATCTGTCACTTGTTGGAAAATAACAGGGTGGCTTTGTTTATCAAGCTGTGATTTCACAGTGCTATTAGTTATAATAGTTATAATTAGTTATAATACTGCAAACTACGAAAAATGTACAAGAGGTCTGCCTAATAACAGGGTACATTAAGGTTTATAAACGGTCCTCCAGTATGGCTCATGCTGGGTTCTAATGTCTAAGCACCAAGCCAATTGGGCTCTGAAGAACACATCACAATATGTTGGTATTTCTAAGGAATTTTTCATTATCATTTTTCTGTAATACTAGGGACAAGGGGGAAATTCTTTCAAGACTTCTGCTACTCCTAACAGCTCTCGGGAGGAGCTATAAAAGATTCTAGTGCTTTTATCTTTACAAGGGTAATGTCTACAAAATTCAGTAATGGAGTTTACCTTTCTATCCCCCACAAGAGAAGGACCTCCAAATAGAGGGAGACCAGCATGATCTCACTAAACTAAAGTCCAAAGAGATCAGGAAAGTCTTCCATTTCAGAACCATGCAGTGAAATAAGCAGATAGCCTTGCATGATCTCAGGAAAGATGAGACTTGCTGAGGAGGCACCATCTCAGGAGCTGTGTGTCCACTCTCACCCAGCTGCCCTAGGTGTCATTGTGTCCCCCTGAACATCAGCCCAGCCATTTCAGCCAGACCACTGTCATCTTCCATTTCACCGTCCTGGGGTGAAACCTGGGGCCTGCACGCTCTGAAGCTCCTGCGTTAGTCTCTGTTGTTCCTTCGGTGGGGCCTCTACTTGGGGCTTGTTCACTGGCTGGAGAAAAGCATCTAATTTCTGATCTCAGGAATCAGTGCAGACTGGAATTTAGACATTTACAAACAAAAAATTAGCTAGAGAAATATCTCAAACTGTTCCTGAGATTGTTGAGATGATCAGGGAAGTACCATGAAAAGCAGTAAAAAGAAAAAAAATCAATGAGGTTATTTTGTCTTGATATAGGCTGGGGGTTTTTGTTTTGTTTTGTTTTTTGTTAATCGAAGCACAGTTTGTTTAATCGGAACCAGTCTATATGTGCCAGGTAAGGGATTAGTGGCTAGACATCCTTACCAGCATTGCTGGAGACGACAAATGGCTTTTTGGCCAAATGAAAAACAAGCCCTAGCTGTAATTATGGAAAGCTTATAGGGAAAGTTATTATTTCTGATCAGGCCAACTGAAGTTTGATTAAGAGAAAAAAAAAAAAAAGTAAGTTGAGTTTAATTCCATTAATCAGGTAATTTTAGAAAAACTTGCTTGCAGGGGGACAGAGGCAGCTTTTGGAGGCTCTTGAATGCGGGGTTGTGCCCAGTGACTGCCCACAAAAAGGTGTGAAGCCAGTGGGCAGAAGGGTAATTGTAACGTGGCATAATTGCCAGTGTTTTTATTGAGAACATTGTTTTTAGCACACAGCAGTTTGTTCTCCCCTCAGGTTTGTGGGGGTACGTTTGGTTTGTAGGGGGTTGTTGGGGCTGGGTGGAAAGGTTCACCGAGTGTCCCTTAGGGGACAGGCAGGAGCACAAAAAAGGTCGAGAAACCAGATTTTCCCAACTTGTCTTTTGTGGGATGCCGTGTGCCAAAAAGCAGTTTTTGGGGTGTCTAATGTACTCGGTGGCTTTTCCCACCGATACCATTAATGCCCACCGCCTCATTCTGTGTGTGCCAGACGGCGATCTTCCCCCCACGCGTCCCGCTGAGAGCCGGGAGTGCGTTAATTCGGGCTATTGACTGACCCACGCACCGCCAACACCACCCGCGAGAGGAGAGTCGGGTCGAGCCGCACAGACATCGGCCCCGTCCGGCCGCCGCTGTGAGGGCCCGCCCGCGGCGGGGGCGGTTGGGGCCCCGAGGGTGGCGGCGGTTGGAGCCGCCCGCGCGCCAGC
>VXAK01019859.1:1243-11285 GCA_013399435.1 Arenaria interpres
TGAGCTTCTCATCAATCAACACCTCCAAATCCTTCTCCTCAGGGATGCTCTCAATCCATTCTCTATCCAGCTTGTATTTCTGGTTGAGATTGCCCCAACCCACATGCAGGACCTGGGGGAAATAAGCAACCTGGTCTTGTGGAAGGTGTTTGAGTGCCCAGGGCAAGGAAGTTGGAACTAGATGATCTTAAGGTCCCTTCCAATACAAAACATTCTATGATTCCTGTCACTCAGTCATCTGTGGCAGGATGTCCTCCACCCTGGCGCAGCTTCTGCAGGCAAGACTGTCATCTATCCCTGCCCCAGGGGAAAGTTCAAGGCTTCTCCAGCAGTCTGAGATCTGCACTGGAACCTCTTCCTTCAGCAGCTCTGTTTGGGTGGAGGCATCACCCACCACTGGGGTAAAAGGTTCAGATCCCCCAGACAGAGATGCAGCTTTTGCTTTCAGATGAGTGTCCGCCATTCTGCCTTGAGAATCAGGTAGGTTGAGTGTCCTTAACCTGTCCAGATGGTCACAGAAACGGGCCCAAGTTTTGGGTTATACGTACTCCAAGTCTGTCACTTAGCCAGTGGAATGCCTCTCCTTCAAAGAGGCGTCCTCCCTGAGTGCCCTTACCAAAGAACTTCCATGCCAGGCCCTGAGTATCACCTCACAACCTGTTTGTCAGCTCTGTTAGCAGCTCTCCTCGTTGCTCGCCCTCCTTATAGCCATTTTTGTGAGAGTGGGGGGTGGCCATTGTTAGTCCTGGCCCTGACCAGGCCTTGTCAAATACTCTGGTGGGACCTGTTGGCTCCTGGGGAGTCTCTGTGTTCCCCTGGGGTTTCCCAAGCTCAGGAAATCCCCTGTATACTGTGATGCCCTCCTCCACTGCCAAACATGCTTGAGCTGGAGCTCAGTGCCCTAGCCAGTGAGCTATAGTCTAGCAGCATAAACCATAACAAGTTACGGCTGATTAAATACATAAGGAAAATATCTTTACACAAAACAGCTAGATGCCAAACCGAACTTTTGGACATGGAAGGCTTCAGCACCTGGCACCTGGATGGCTGTCTCTGTTACTGAAAACAGTTGACCAGAAAATATGCAAATCTCAGACTTTGCCGTAGCTGATGCTGTTTGTGACACTAATATAGAATCATTAATAGTTTCTCTGCATTAGGGAGCTAGTGCGATGGTGCTCCACTGCCCTGCGCTGCCTCCCCATTCTGAAATATCTCTGTCAAGATGCATCAGAGTTACAGATATCCATAGCTTGATGTCCTGCTCAGGTAATCCCTGGCTAGAGTGTAGTCTGAGGGAAGTATAGAAATTGTAAGTAGAAGTCTGGCTTGCCTCTGATTTCATACTGTGCTCCTTCTTGATATATCATTTCATCATGAGGAAGATGAAAACTGTTCAGCAATGAAAATCATAACTCTTGAAAATATGAAAGTATTTTTAACATTACTGTTTACTTGATGCAAGTTGGAGATTGCAGTATTAATCAGCATATTTTTTTTTCTTCTGGGTACATCCCTAAGGACTGTTACTACCCTCAACTGCTGATACCATATTTCTAAAATAGCAAGGATTATACCTGTATTGTGTTACACACATTTGAATGCTGATTTTGAGTATGAATAATTTCTTCAATGATGTGACCAAGTTCCCAAGTGTACAATGTTTCCCCTGTTCTGGAGAACATCTTGCATTTCTGACTGTATTTTGTCTTTCCTAGCTCTCTAGGAAGCAGCTTGGTGGACCACCAGGGTTTTGGCACTCTGTTTCCTGCCTGGCTGAATGAGAAGAGCTGGATTCAGAAAAGAATTGTAGTTTTCTATCCAGTGAGAAAGTTTCAACACTCAATATATCTTGCTAGGAAACCACTGAATTGTGTTTTGTTTGCTGTGCAAAGAGCTGTAAGTCTCAATTTGAGGTTCCTATTCCTTGCCTAAGCTTCCTGAGGTCCTACAAGCACCCTATGTTGCTCACTGTCCCTACACATACTTAATGAAGCCAATGATGTAGTATGGACATTTAAAGTCGGGAGACTGAAATTGCTCATGAACAATCCAACTGATTCATCATGTTTATGCTGTTAGTTTGAGCGTTACACACTAGGTATTGGAAGACTGAAAAAAAAATGCCAAAAATATATGGTTTCAACAAAATCAGATGCAACTAGTCATCAATTTACCACTAGTATAAAAAAATCAAGTAGAGAAGGATTAAGTGTGATGACAGAGCTTGAGTGGAACAAATGTGAAGGAAACAGACAAGGAAATAGGAAATGAAACTGAAGAATGAATACTATTGAAGTGTGAGAGGCACTTAGATATAGGACAAGGTAAACCACTCAAGAAAAGATTTGGTTAGATTGGAGAGTGGTTAGATAACAAAAAAATATGGAATTGAAATAGGTAACATGACAGTAAGGAAATTCTAAATAAAATAATTTTTACAATGGAAATGAAAGGTTATTATCAAATTCTAAATGTATTATGTGAGAGAATATGAGGATTACAATGCTTGATGTCTCAGGTAGATTGAGATCCTTTAAAATATTCCAATTTTCAGAATAGAGAGGCAGCTTTGCCAATGCTGGAAATAAGTTAAAATANAGTATGTTTGACATTATTTATTAAATATCTACCAGAAGACAGGTAGTGATTGGCCGTGGTTGAATATTAGCAAGACACTGAGTAGAAATATAATCAATCTATACTATAATCATCTCCTAGATGTATAACATGCTTAACGTACATATGACTTAAAATTACCTGAAACTAAGCCCAGTGGAATTTATGTTGTGAGAATGCAATATCAGTAACTTCCTCATTTTATAAGGAAGTTTTAGTGGCCTTAAAGGATGATATGGATTTGCTAGAGATTTTTAAACCACCTGTCCTATTTTCTTTCTGTCATATTGATGGATTTGGGTTTGATTGGCAAAAAATGTAATTTCTTTTTACAGAATTCAGGAGGATACCATTATTGCATGTCTGCTTGCCTGATATGAAACACGTGGCTTTTACAAAGGAAGAAACAATTATGTTAGAGTCTAAAAGGACAAAAATAACACTAGGGGGTTCAGCCTCCTGTCTAGAGTAAATCAAAGTTGTATTCTGTCCAAGCAGCAATCAGTCTAGCTATCAGACACTGCAAGTTTAGAGGATCCTGGGTTTTCTAGCAACCTGAACAGGCTGGAGAGCTGGGCAGAGAAGAACCTAATGAGGTTCAACAAGGACAAATTTAAGGTCCTGAACCTGGGGAGGAAGAACCCCAGGCACAATACGGGTTAGGGATGGATCTTCTGGGAAGCACTACTGAGGAAAAGGATCTGGGAGTCCTGGTAGGTGGCACACTTTCCATGCACCAGCAATGTGCCCTTGTCACCAAGGGGGCCAATGGAATCCTGGGCTGCATAAGAAAGAGTGTGGTCAGTAGGTCGAGGGAGGTCATTCTTCCCCTCTACTCTGCACTGGTGAGGCCACAACTGGAATACTGCATCCAGTTCTGGGCTCCCCAGTTCAAGAGGGACAGGGAACTACTGGAGAGAGTCCAGCGTATGGCATCTATGATGATTAAGGATTTGGAACACCTCCCTTGTAAGGAAAGGCTCAAGGAGCTAGGGCTCTTTAGCCTGGACAAGGAGACCTTATTTATGTTTACAAGTATCTTAAGGGAGAGTTGAAGGATGTTGGAGCCGGACCCTTTTCAGTGGTTTCCAGCAATAGGACAAGGGGCAACAGGCTGGAACATAGGAAGTTCCATTCAAATATGAGAAAAAACTTCTTTACGGTGAGGGTGACCGAACACTGGAACAGGCTGCCCAGGGAGGTTGTGGAGTCCCCTTCTCTGGAGACCTTCAATACCCGCCTGGATGCAGTCCTGAGTAAGGTGCTCTAGGCGATCCTGCTTTAGCAGGGGGGTTGGACTAGATGATCTCTAGAGGTCCCTTCCAACTCTGACAATTCCGTGATTCCGTGATTTGCCACACAGGTAATGTCAGTGGTGAGCTATAGTGCAAAGAGTGCATACAGAAGAGTGCAACAAAGCTCTCTTAATAGCTTTGCATAAGTTTATTTAGAGGAGGTAATTAAAAAAAAGAAAAAAAAAAAAAAAGAGAAAAAGAGCATTTACCATCATTTTGGTTAAGCTGTAGGGCAAGAGCTCTCTGTCAGCTTAAATACAAGTAATTGTCCTAAACTGAGACCTGGTCACTTCATTTACTTATGTGAGATTTGACAAGATTAATATTCCACTCTCAGTGACAGAAGAATAGCCTTGTAATTTTATATCTATAGGTGTATATTATTGGAAGGAAAGAAGTGTGGAGCACATGAAACCCAAAATTCTGGCAACAAGTTTGATTTCAAAACTAAAACAGAATGTCAAGGAATAGCTATTTAATGCATCAAATCTAGATTTGCCCTCAGGTATAGAGCATCTTGTCCTATGGTTGGAGGATCAGAGGTCCAGTTGATGAGTAACACAGCAGGGGAATATGTGTGTGCTAGCTACCTAAAAACAGGCAAAAAAATCAGAAAAAAATAAAACTGGAAACTATTGTAATTATGCAAGGATTTAAATTTAAACACATAATGAACATAAAAAATTACTGAAGAAAGATACTTAGAAAGTACAAAGTTGTCTGGGGAGTGAAAATCTAAATGTAAATGCAAATCAATTTAATATCTCAAAGAAAATTTGTCCGTTAATAACAACTTATTTTCAAATAAAAAATATTTATTTGAACAAGGCAATCATTTTCATGTTCTTTTTACTCTAACTTTTCTGCTGAAAAGGTATTTATACTCAATCACAGGAAAGGAAATAAACAGTTGTTTTCCAAAGTAGGGAATCTTATTTACAAATTCTTGTTTATTTGAAGTGATCACAAATCCATACATCATGAAACTGATAGGGAGTATGGCCCACAAAAGATGTGGAAGCTTCTGCAAGCACAGATTGAATTGAACTCCCATGCGGAGATATAAAATTATTTCTTGACTTAACTTAAAGCAATCGTGTAGATGGTTTAAAAGTCAGACAGATGATATGGGGATACTTCTTTGTGAAAGAAATGGCTTAATGGGGGACAGTGCAACCTTGTTTCTCAGAGAAGACAGAAGGAAATGGCCCTTTTCATCTCTTCACTAAGAAAAATAAGAGCAGAATGGCTTATCAGAAACTACCTTATCTGGCAGCTTATTGTAACCAAGTAGGAGTTTTCTTTAATGGAAAGGTTCTTAACAGGGAATGGCAGTTACTGAGGTATACTTTTAAACACCTTGTTTCTCTTGTCTCTTCCAGTGTGATTTCCCAGTGCCAACTCCTGATCTTCCTTCTGAAGAATCTGGAGGTGGAGTGTGAAGGGAACTCTAAATTTCATCTAAATGCAGCTTGCAGTCCATTTACATTCCTGTGGCTACTCCTGACCTGCTTCTGCCAGAAGGCGAGTTGGTCATAGTAGATATGGACAAAAACCCAGTGGGACATCTGTAGAGAGTGGGCATTTTGTCACAGCCTTCCTGGAGAAAACGAGTTTGGCTTTCTTTTCTGAAGCTGTCATGGCATTTGTTTCAATACCTATATTCCAAATTATCACAAGGATCAGGCAGAGCAATAGAGACAAGATAGACACTTCGTAGTTACGAGTACGTTAGGCAACACACCATGGTGGATTTCAAAGCATCACCTACATTGTTGCGTAAACAATTATGATTTAAGCAACTCTTCTCCTGCTGCAATAAATAACATGAGGATTTCTTCATGGCTTGCTTTTATGAGACCCCAGACAAAAGACCCCTAAAAGAGTTGTGTTAGCAACTGAAGAAGCAGCAGCTTTGAAGCTACTCATAATGAAGGGATCATGCATAAAGCCACTACTTTAACTTTGTATATAGGCCCAATTCCTACCTTCAGAGAGCTTTCCAGAGCACTGCAGTTGAAATTTGAATGAATTGTTCTTCTTCCATCAATAAATGATAATCATGTTTTAATCAAGACATCTATGCTTGTTTTTTTTTTTTTTAACACTGGCACATCACTGGTTTCTAATACCTTTGCAGCAATGCTTAAGAAATCTCTAGTTTTCTAAGGTATCACAGTATCTCTAGCACCTCTGTCTATTAGTCTTTGTGATAAATGGTTTAACAACCCTATTTCACTATTACACTTTTGAGCTTTGGAACATTGCTGGTACTCTACCAAGGAAGTTTCCTTTTACTTTGTAGAGAAGGAGTGAGAGTAAATAAAGAGGATTATCCATGAGCTTTTTGAGGTCATAAGTAGAAAAAAATAACAATAGTTTTAAAAATCATTCTTATTTCTGATCTGTCATCACTTTAGCAGTTAGGGATAAATGATTCATAGAAATGTTAAAAATCTTCACCTATTAATATGGACAACTAAGAGAACTCTGATTTCAGGAACTTAAGCCTAGTAAGAAAAAAAATGGTAGTTATTATAAAACCAGAAAAATAAATCAATTTCACTTTAATTGCCCTAAGAATTCACATATGTGTTTTAGGCAGAAGGATTAACTAAGTGTTTGATTGTGAATAGATTTCACAAAGTGAAGAAACTCTGTGTTTTTAATCCAGAAAATGTATTTCACTCCATGGCTTTTTCATCTACCTTATTTTCTTTGTTTATCCTACTGTTGGCCTTCACCTCTGGTCAGAAGTACATACAAGTAAGTAATAATATCTTGATTTGATTACAATGGCTCTCTCTGTGAATTAAGAACTGTGATGTTAACTATGTTGCCTGTAGTCATTTTTCTGAAACTTATTCAGCTTCCTTCTGCTTTGGGGTTAGGTCTCAAATTTGGTTTGAAATGCATTTCTGTAATGGTGAGGACACATTTCATTGCAGCGCCTGACCTCCATCAGTCATGATTACAAGCCTGAAGCCGTAAGTTTTTGTTCCTGACATTTCCTACTCCCCCTGTAATTGTCACAGGAATGGACTCAAGCTGTGCTGTTCCCAGTTCTCATTACAGGCTTTGTCATGAGAAGATAAGATATTGGAATATTTAGTTTCTTATTTACAGTTCAAGCTGGTTTTTAAGCAATACAATGATCTGAATATATATAGAATGACAACCTAAAGAGCTACACAGCTGTGTGCATTGTTTGCTTCTGAGAATAAGACACCTGACTCCTCTAGTGCCTAACTCAAAATAAATAATTTTGTAAGTAACATGATACATGTCTCGTAAACTGGTTCCTAGGCTAAAAGGTAGTTGTGTATTTGTATGTTTAAATGAACAGTGAATTAGCTAGAAAAGAAAATAGAATGAATGACAAGCTAAAACACAGATAATGTATAGATTAACAGGCTTTTTTTCTAGAAACTCTCATCTGCACGTACTAAATCTAAATTAAATTATGAATTTATGGTGTGTTTAAAATTCATGTTACAGAAAACCTCTAGAACAGAGAAAATATTTTTATTTCCAGAGAAAAACATGTTGATCTGGATAATTGTTCTGTAGAAGACAGAGGGACCTTTTGTCTTTTCCTCACTTTGATGTGTGAAGCTATGTCTAGACTGTACAACTGTAGTGAGAACCACAGTCCTTGTGCACTAATTGTTCAGATCTGTGCCCAGGTTGAAATATCTGTACTCTGGCAAAGCAAGGAGGAGAGCAGAGGGAATTGTGAACATTAGGGCTGCAGCTGTAGCCTACAACCTGATCTAAAGAAAACACTTTCAAGTCTTTTAGGATTCTTCTGTATTCTCCACATATAACAGCCTTTTCTTACTCACTTCTACTCAGAATCACATCTTTCACTCAATGTCAGCCTCCAACCATAATAACTCACTGGCTACTGACAGGTTTCCTGTCATGAACTGTGACTTGTGGAAAAGGAGATCAGATAATCTCCTTTAACAAAATAGTTTTATTTCTAACAGGAACAATAACGCTTCAGAAATCAACAAGCACCAGTTTACCTACAGTATAATTTATTTGAAGCTTTGCTATTTTTCCTTATTGAAAATTTGTGTAAACTACTGAATACTGCTTTTTTTTTTTTCCTATAGTATCACTTCCTAACTATTAGAATTATTTTGCTATGTGAGTTTTCAGGCTTGGCAAAACAGCTGAGTAACTTTATCCAAAGCCTGAAATTAACTTTGTCACAGCTATTAGCTTGGGTGTTGTCCCACTACCAGGTGCTTTATCTGGATCTATTTTATGCATTCACTTGTTAATTTTCTAACAACCTTGCCAGTAAGCTAAATAAATCATGCAAGAGCAAGTGCCCAAACACTCCAACATAACTTTACAGTAACCCAATAACTAGTATACATACAGAGTTAATGAAACCTCATTTATGTACCTCAATCCACCCCTGTAGGATTCATTGTACCTAGTTGACATGTTCAACATTTTCATTAACAAGAAAAATGTCTCACTGGATTTGGGTTATCTGACACTAAGTATCATGAGACTTTACCTGTCCAACAATATCTACTCTTGATAGCTTGATATTCCCTCTTTTATGTGCATAAAACTTTAGTTTTAAAACCTGGTTAGCAAAATTCAAGTAAGCGTGCCAGTTTTCTGTAGCCAGCCTGTGCAGTTAGTACCACATCCAGATGTCTTGGAGTTCTTAGCCCAAATGAATACGCTTGCAGCAAGGCAGGCAGTGACCAGCTTTCAGCACTCCCACAAAAAAAGGTTCAGACTCAGTACTTGCAGTTTAGAAACAGAGAATCTTTACCATTTTGTCACCACAGTCCATATTTCTGAGATCTGCAATTAAAAACAAACTGAAGCAGCTATATAGAATATTTTATCATCTGAATAAATGGAGCTTCTTTACACATGGAAACATCAATAGTATTTTAGAATGTTACATTGCATTCATATGCTGGGTTTGGTTTGGTTTGTTGTTGTTTTTTTTTACAGTAAGGTGATTTGAGTATCTGCCAAAGAATCCTTTATCTTAACTAGAAGCATCATCATTTCAGAACCAAACTTCTTCAGTTTCTTCATGTTACTTTATTCAAAACATTCTTAGTTCCACCATAGATCTAGGATCTTGCTCTTGATAAGCCAGATTTGCCATTCACAAACAGTGAAATATAGCACTTCTATAGCAGTATTTACTGGTGTTGTTTGGTATATAATATCCACAGAAGTAGATCAGGTAGAAGAATCATAATAACCATTTTTGACCTTAGCTTGTTACAGATGTAACTTAATTCTTAAGTTCTGCTATGTGCTTCAAGCTAATGTAAGGAAGTTACTGATAACTCATCAGAACATAGAACTGTCAAAGATCCTTTTACAGGTGTATCATTGGACTCCCTAAACATGTTAGCTATCTTGGCATTAGTTGTATGTACACTACATTATGCAGTGTACATGTATGTTCACTACATACATGTATGTTCATATAAAACTACATAAATGTATGTTCACTACATTAAATGTAGTGAAAGGACAAAGGGTAACAGTTTTAAACTGGAAGAGGGGAGATTTAGATTAGATACTAGAAAGAAATTCTTTAGTGTGAGGGTGGTGAAACACTGGAACATATTGCCCAGAGAAGTTGCAGATGCCCCATCCCTGGAACTGTTTAAGGCCAGGATGGATGGGGCTTTTAGCAACCTGGTCTAGTGGGCGGTGTCCCTGCCCATGGCAGGGGGGTTGGAACTAGGTGATCTTTAAGGTCCCTTCCAACCCAAACCATTCTATGATTCTATTCTATTCTACAATAATTCAAGCTTGTTTTGAACTCATTAGCTGTATATCTTATATAGAAGATTTAATCATCTGCATGCAAAACACTAGTTGTCCAAACAAGTAAAGAGAACATAATTTGTTAAACCATAATAGGCCCAAAATACAAACTTTTCATACTGAACACCCATTGTGTCAGCTATATCTATCATATATTTAAATTAATATAACAACTTAAGGCACACGACCAGAATTCTGCCATTGGAGGAACCTAGGTAAGAAACATTACTGAGTCTTCCCTAATATCCCTTATCAAACAATTTTCAATGCATAGGAGTCAAAAAAAAAAAAAAAAAAAA
>VXAK01019864.1:0-22616 GCA_013399435.1 Arenaria interpres
TGAAGACAATTATTCTCTCTACACAGAAGTCTCAATATTGCATAAATAAATGGGACAAGAAGTCCTGAGGAAAATGCCCGTGGAATGTACACTGTAGGATACCCACAGTAAAATGTAATTATAACTAAATTTTCAATATGTAGGTTGAAGGTATAGCAATGCAGCCTAAATCCAAAAAATTCACTTAATCAAAACTGCATCAAAAATCACATTAGGAAAACATCCTCATTTTTTTTGTGACATATAGAGAAGCACTGGACAGAGATAACATTTATTTCTGAATTATAAAGACAAAATAATTTATCCTGCACCAGCTACCAGCACAACTGGTGCAAATGGACATTTTGTTGATGTTGCCTATGACCCAGAGCATGTCTCATATACAGTACAGCTGGTCAGGTATCTCAATAGACATGCTTTTGCTTGCTCTCAGTTCAACTCAAAATACTCAAAATCTTTCCAATTTAGGGGTATTGCTAGAGGGGATGCATGAAAGGTGGTCTGCAAGAATCATTAATGACCATTCTAAATTATTTTTCACATTTTTCTACCTTTTTGACCACATAAAAAGATACAACTTCATGAGAAATCGCATTTCAAAATTCTTTTCTGTTAAACATAGTTTTTTCTAGACCAGTAACGGGCCTCTTAAAGGTTCAAGCAATCATTCAGTAGTTTAAGAACCGTAATTAACCTGTTCTATACTGCCTAAATTAATACAGCCTACTACTGAAAATAAAAATGTAAATACCAAGCACAATTTTCAAGAGCCAGCAGCTACAATGTCCTGCTGTATTACTTGTGTTTACCTGCTCCTGTAAAACTTGTTTTCTTAAAGGATACTGCAGGAACTATTCATGGGGTTTTGAACAGTTGCAATTTAGATCTATCTAAAAGTAGAACAGTAAACCTGCCACCTGAAAATCTTAGCAGCACATGCTACTACAAGTTGCCGTATAAGTTCTTCTAGTTCCCCAAAGCCCTTTCATAATAATGAAATAATTTCTAACTACTCATAACACATTAAACTGTGAACACTTGTACAGCAAGTACTTAGATGTACAATATTCAGTTCTAGAGGGGAAAATATGCAAGATTATTTAACTACCTGTCCTTATCAACTAAGATTAACTGAAAAGCAGAGATGTTTTCTTAAAGCAAAAATAAGGCTCTAAAGCATGAAAGTATCAGAGATAATAGGGTCACTTGAAATGTAAACACTACTTACACCTGCCACAGGATACTGTGAGAGTAGAGTAGCTATTAAATCATCTTAACTCTTGAAAGCTGCTTCTTGGATTTATGCCACAGAAAACTAGTCTACTGAGACACACACTCTTGACCTCAGATTGTTTCTGGAACAAGACTTCTGTTGTGTATAAACTCCTTATCTTCGCTATGCCTGTAACTGGTCTGCTAAGAATAACAGAATATATCCCTTGTCCCTTAAACTGTATCTAGTAACTGTATCCTCAAATCAAGGTGGAAAACAACCTACACAGTTAAAAAGATAGGTCCTGGTAATATCAAGCTAAACGTATTAAACTCAGGTTTAAGAAAATTTTCCTTAAACATGGTTCTTAACAGAAAATACCTTTTACAAGATGGCATGAAACACCTCTGCTATTCTTGCCTTACTTGCACCTCCTGCCTTACTTTGTTATTACTCTCATTCATTGCAGCTCAAAGAGTCAGGCATCAAGTTAAGAACATTAGGTGCTGTTAAAAATGTTATTTTAAGATGTTATTCCCTTTTCTAGCTCTTCTGTAAACTGACATTTGTTATTTCAAAGTACGGCCTTAGAGTTTCAGTAAAGAGCAGTACCTTTATTTAGTACGCACACAGTCTGCCCATAATTGAAGTTTACCAACTCTACCCATTTCTTTTACAGGAAGAGAGTTACAAAACAAGTTAGCTTGTGCCTAACCTTTCTAACCTAAACACTGTCACTCCGGATACGTACCACACTTTCCCAGCCACCATAAATAGCATGCAGAGCTTGAGAAGCTCTAACTCCAAGATATATTTTCCCCTTTAGCATCTGGCCCTCTTGCCATTAGTATTTCATCACAGAATTTCCAGAAAATAAAACTATCCAATACTGACAACACTGAGAAATCTTTCCTTTAGTATTAGTAGCAAAGTTATGCCTTCTACAGCATCAAACCAGTGAACATGGGTTTGTACAGACCTTAAAGCAGTTAAATATCACCTGCCCATGCTGGCTTTAAAAGGTTTGGTGCTTCACATCACAGCTGAACGGAATTAACTGCTTGCTGCCTCTCCTTGAAAATGAATCAACACACACTTCTGGAAAGGTTCCAAATTCCTAGAACTCCTTTTCAAGTCACCAGAAAAACAAGCTGGAAGACTGAACTGAAACAGCTTCAGGTCTTAAAATACTTACAATACCTAATGCTTGACTAAACATCTTCCTAAGCCTCCAAGAAAACATTTCTAACTCAGTAATGAAAAATAATACTATCCATCCAGACGTTTTGTACTGCTTGCAGCCAACAATTCATTTTCTCCCTGTGTACGAATTTTAGTAACAGAATTAAAAACAAAGCCCCACAATCCTATATACATACTCTAATCATAACAGCTTATAAATAATGATCTCATAAACAGAGCTATAAGTTCACATAAATTTATCCTCGAAAACACCCAGAGTCTAAAGAATCTCTTTTGGTCAATCTCAGAGAAGATAACCATATGAGTCAAACAACTGTACTTACGTACCTTTCTCTTTCATACAGGAAAGAAAAAACTTCTTGTTCTTACTTGGGAACAGTTTCCACCAAAAAGTCAAAACACATGCAGTCCCTCCCTCTCCCCAGTCTACCATTAAAAAAAAAAGGACCAATTTTCTTACAAGTATGTAAGATACTACAAAATACATGTAATCGCCAAAAATAATTCCTAAATATGTGTGAAAGTATGTGCCTATATGAAGCTTCAGATGTGTGATAATCCTACTGGAATACACGTTCTTGTCAGGTACTTCTTATTAGTTATTTGTTTAATCTCTGTATATCCAGCCCTCTCTTGCGTTGAGACACTTACACCGGGTCACTCGGCCGCAGGCTACGAGTAAGGTGAGGACAGCCATGTCTCCTCATCTCCTCCTTTCATCACCTGTTACGTTGACTCAATTGGTCACGAAACAGAAGCCTTAGTTTCACCTTTAATTTATTCTTTGGCCGTGGGTAAGACAGAGGTATTTTCCACAGTCAGCAAGACAAGTGCTTAAATTGCCTCAGGCAGCCTGAAGCCCCCACCTTCCCACCCAGCATCTTGTGTAACTACAGCCTTGTACCCGCTGAAGCACTCCCGTGAACGTGCTACGAAAGAGACTGGGGAAGTGAGCTGCCTGCACGTTCCCATATCATTCTTCCTTCCCATATCGTTCTTGGTGCTTGAGGAATCACAGCTGTCCCTGCTGCACGGCAGGCTACTCCAGCTGAAGCCCTGCTTCCCCTTAACCCCCACCGCCCTGAAAAACACACACATTGGTTTTTTTGGGTCGTCTCCCAGAGAAAAACAAGAGAAGGAAATGAAGGAGGACACAGCTTAAATCTGCACTGAAGATTTAACTGCAGAAACAAACACGGCAGTGGTTTCACCACACGCTCAACCCCATCTAAAATTGGTGTTGTTGCAGCCTCCGCCACGGCACCCCTCAGCCTCGTGCTCGCACTACCCTCCTCCGCTCAGCACCGGCACACATCCCTGTGGCAAGCGGGTTTCGGGTGCTGAACTGCTGAGATCTTTCTTATTATTTCCCTTTGTCAGGACTGTTACATTTTCTACTGGCTTAACATGCTTAACCAGGCTTACGGTTCGGTCAGACAAACAGAAGTGTCAGTACAAGACAGAAAGCAGGAACAGCCTGAAGGGAGCAGAGCAAGAGCGTGTATGACTGCAACAGCAACAAACAATTTTAATCACTTTAAACTGTCTCTCCTTAGACCCCAGTATAAGAAAATGGGACAGCAACCAAAATCATCTTTCTCGGCTAGAAACTGCTGCTATCGTGGCTCTCCGGCATTCTGAAGCAGCAAGAGTCAGTACCGTCAGGAAACACTGCTTAGTGAACCTACTGATAGTCTTCTGGCATTTTGCAAATGCTAATTAAGCTTCAGATCATTCTATGTGAAAGGTGAACAAGTAAGATGTTAACACTGGAACCCCCTAGCTTTTTCCTCTGGCTTCACTAAATAGCATCCATGAAATCTTCATTTTAATCTACTATCTTTTCAAGTCAGTAAGAAATTGTATCTTAGATGAAATATCTGATTTTGCATTTTGCTATAGGAAACTAACTCAATGCCATTTTTGTTGCTAAATGCAGGATCCCAAGTCAAATAATGAAGACCAACAGGATTCCATAATGCTTTAACTGGCTGCAGACTGCAGAATGGACAGTTTACAGTTTACCATGGTAAGAAGAACTGTTACCTGTTCAGACTCTCAGTATTTTAAGTGTATGACCACATTCACAAGGATACTTAAATTTCAGAAAACAAAACAAACATGTCCCTCATGGCCCCTGTTCAATGAGTTTTGATACTGCAGAAGTTGACATCATTCACGCTGGGAAATCACTTACCAACAGCAATCAATTTTTCAAACCATCTCAGACGCAAGCTTTCCTTGGAAAGCTTCATAAATTGGCTTTTTTCTTTTAATATTTTTTCTGTGACAGATTTGAATAACAGTGAGCATTTATTAGCATGTACAGAGATAAAAAACAGTGCAGGTCATCTGCCGTTCACTGGTTTTATTCCTAGAATTCCACGGTTCCATAAAATTCTGATTCCTTTTAGCGATACTGGTTGCACTTGAAGGAGAATAGAACTTTAATCCCAAGGCAAAGAAATGCACGTTAAGCAAACAGAAAGCCACCACAAACTTACTCTCTAGTTCTTCTTTCTCAAAATTTGTGTTGATAGTAGAGCTGATTTTGCCCATATCCACAACAGCTTCTTCATCATGACCCTAAAGAAACAAGACACAAGTTTAACTACATAGAATTAATCTTTTCTAAATCCCTATATATATTATGCAGTTCTGAAGCTGTTTGTTGAACTTTTCTAAAACAACACATTTTCACCGCTTAGAAACTGAGACAGAAAACTGAAAATCCACCCATCCAATTCTTCAAGAAAACACAACCCTGTATCGAAGGAAAAAACATAAATCAACAGATAGGCTAAACACCACGCAATTTCCATTTGCAATGCCCTCAATTTCATCGTATCAAAGATCAGGACATACATTTCAGGCGTGTAATATTCTTTAGTTTTACATTCAACAGCAATGAATCTACGTCAACAAAATGACTGGAAAATTTATAGAAAGTTACATAAGGTAATATCCAGAGATCTTGAACTCATTTGCATAGGGGACAATTTCCATGTGAGATTTTCCAGGACAAATAAGAAGCTTTAGTGAACCAAAGATTATACAAAGGGGTTAAACTATGCAACTTGGGGGTCTCTCCTAGACCAACAGTTTTGGAAAGACCAAAAATAACCGTTTAACTCGGGTTTCAGCAGACAGCTTGTTAACCACACCCCTATCTAATTCACATTTTTTATGCACAAAGTTAGAAAACAGCAATTGCGTGATGATCTGTTTCAGATTTCATTACTACTGAAATCATACCACTCATAACACAAAAGCACAGTATCTGAAATAGAGGCTCAAGAATGAGGCTTATCTCTGAACACGTCCTCTAATCACATTTAGCACATCACTAAAGCAGAATTTTAAACACTGTCTTTTGCTCAATCTTGACAAAAATAAACCTTAAAATAGTTGAACAATAAAAATCTCATCATCTCATCTCAGACTTGACATCAAAACAACATTAAAGTTGACTTTCTCCAAATGTTTGCATTCCTTAGAATACAGTGCATTTTTAACAGCTCACAAATTACAGCCTCCCGGCAGAACTGGATCTCCAAAAGAACTGCTGCCTACCCTAAGGGTAATGCTTTACTTTACATCTATGTATAACAGAATACTGTCCCTGCTCTTTCTGCTCCCTTGGGCACATAATTTTTTCCTTAAGCCAGATCTATTGATCATGAAGTCAGATACAAAGAGCTGAAGCAATGGGGTGGGGGGTTTTTGCGTTTTTAAACAACTTAATTAGTCTTCCATTGGATCAGTTCACCAAATTGACTTTTCTTGTGTCCATATGACAGCTAGATCCATCGCAAATAAATCTGTCTGATCACTGCTTCTGGCAGCAGCCCACCAGTGCATTTACATCGACCAACATAGGATCTGTGATAATGGTTTCACGATGAAAAAATGGAAACCTAAATCAGGAGTCTTATAGGGACTGGGAATCCTAACAGCATTGACATTCACCTAAACTTTCATCTTAGAATTACTCAATAGTGCAATGCCTTATATATAGAACAGGTTTATCATCTCAAGGGGAGGTGACAAAGATGAAAAGCAACATACCTGTGTAACAGCTACAACCTGAAACATACTGTACAAACACCCATAAAAAATACTGAACACATAACTCCCTAGTCTTAATAAAACACATATTAACTATAGAGTATTGTGCGCACATACATAAAAAAACCTCCAAATCTTTGTTTGACTATTGAGAAAAGTTGATTAAAGAATATGAAGATGACAAACGGCATATACAGGAAAAAATAATTTCAGATGCAGTTTAAAAAAAAGTTAAAAGCAGTTAGACCACATCAAAAATAAAAGCAGCTGGCACTATGGAAATAAACAAGATACAAAAGGCAAGAGTGTCACATGGCAGAACAAACCCCTGAAAACTAAATAAAGGTCGATTCTGAGCTGCGTCCCTAAGAATGAGGTTTTCAAGAAAGGCATTAACACAGTAACATAACTTTGACTACTGCTGCATTGCAGAACCAGAGTATTCCATGCACATTAGAAAAATCAAATCTCCTGAACACTCCAGGGAGCTACAGTTTAAAAAAATCACATGCCTAATCCAAAATCATATCTGATGGGCAAATCTGTGAAAATATTACAAGGATCTACTAATAAAGAAATGGCAGAAAATTAGAAAGTGTTATGGTGATAAGATGGGGGGGCGGGGAGGGGGGAGAAGTAGTGCACTCCTGTACCCTACACACCAAAATGGAATTAAAGAGCCCTCTAGAAGATGCCTTTATAATGTTATCGGCCTCTTATCATCTCTCTGATAGCCATTCCAGAGGTAGCGAAAAAACACAGTTGCAAAGTGAGTCTGGGCTCTTATCTTTACTAAGGATGGATCTTTCCAACATGGCTTGGGAAAGAAAATTTTAACATGCATAAACCCAATAGCAGGTCTCTACGCAGCAGCATTAATAAGCTTAAGTTAACAATCTTTTGAGGCACCAAATAAGTACAGCAAAACATTTAACTGCATTGGTAGGGCCATAAAACTACCAAGGAGGAGTCAAGCATACTTACTTTCCAATTTACCTCAGTGACACAGAAATAGAAAATTATAGGACTGTAGTACACTCCAGTTCACTGAAACAGATATACACATAAATCCTGCATGTTACCAGAAAACTCAAAATAGAGATGGAAGTAGATGAAGTGTTACAAATCCTCTAAATTATCTTAAGGGACTCATGAGAGAGGAAAAACCCTAATATTAGGAAAACTGCTATCAAAATCTCTTCAATTAGCTCCATGGTTAGAATATTCTCTTCCTAACTTCCCCCCTACACCTCACACACAAGAGTCCCTTTAGGACACCTGGAAGCTTGCCAAACACACAGGTTTTGAGCAATAAAGGAAGACAAAAGTTTTTCTCCAGGCTATACAAACTATTGCATACCAGTAGAAAATTACATACACACCGTGGAAAATATACATGCAAGAAAAAAAAAATGTTATCTCCCAACAACATTTTGAAACTGTACTTCCTGACTTCCTGTATGCCTTAAGAAAAATATTATTAATATTTATAGCTCTTTACTATATTAAGAGGTACTTTGCCAACCTTATACATACAGAAGCAGCCTTCAAAACCACATCATGTGAAAGTAACATGTCTTCTGAGATTAGATTACAGAAAGGCATGCATGCCCTTGCAAACTGTTCTATCACTATCTCAAAGTACTCAACATATGCAAAGACTCTTCCAAGAATAAACCATTAGCAACCACAAATATCATACATGAAAAAAGCATATCATTTACAGCCTTTGTTTAGAAAAAAAAAAACACAAAGCATCATTTTAACATAACCATTTGTGAAGCCAATAGCAAATCCTACCATAAGATACTTTTGCCTTAGGTCAGGTAAAAAACCCAAAATACTCAAATATGCTATAGAAGCAATTCCAAACTACAGCCTTTTCCTTACTAAAAATAAAGTCTGTAGGGCATAGGTTTCCAGTAATTATAGAAGATTTACCATGTCAGTTTAAGGCACAAAAGTGAGAAAACTGTTTAATTGCTGAATCAAAACATATTTCCATTCCAGTTATCTCTTTTACTTTCTGAATATTTTTACATATATAAACAAAGATGGGATGGTTTAAAAACTCGTCAACTTCCTTTTTTAGACACTGAGAATGACTTCATCTTAGAGCAAGCACTCCTTTGCAGTTTACCATCCATTTCATGTGAAGCTTCATGTGCAACATTCCCACAGATGCCAAAAAAACAGCTGATAAAGACGAGCCCAAGTAACATTTAAGACTTACTTGGAGCGTATGCAACTTCTCTTTTCAGTCAAGTGAAAGAACAATTGAGAAGGGAAAAAACACAACACAAGTAGCAACCAAGGTGCCCCAGGGAGAGATTAAGCCTTCGCCTTTGGTTTGCTTTTTCACAAGGAGATGGTCATTTATAAAAACGGAACAAATACAGATCACTGTAAGGAAAAAAAAAAAAAAGAAGAAAAAAAACACACCACAAAATCCTGGCACACTGTATTAAAATGCACTAAGCATACTTCTTCCTAACACGAAGTTTATTGATACTCACAAACGTACTGCACAACCAACCTTCCAGTAAAACCTTCATATTCAGCTAGAGATGCCTATATACACTACAATATGTCTTCTCAGCTTTCCAATTTTCCCCAGCATGAAAATGAAATCCCTTTTCAACTGTTGCAGACCAGACAAGACTTTCAGATACTCTTGCCCTGCCAGAATCCCAATAGCATTCCTCTTGCCACCTCTGATTTTCAAATGCCTTTTCTCAGTCCAGGAGAAAAGAGTAATTCTCCTTTCATTACTGACAAGTCAATTTCCAGAAACTGTTTAAACTTTATTCACCTTCTCAAACATTTGTCTTCATTTAGGGCGGTACACTTTTCATATCTAATATAGTAATGCTACACATTTTTTAAAAGTAGTATTTTAAAAAGTCAATCCTAAATTGCATGAATAATTTAGGAAAGCACTGAAGTTTGCAAGAATTAAGTTGTCAACCTCCAGCAGCATATGTTAGTTACCGTCTAGTGGACTGGCACGAATGACGCACAGAATATTACATCTAAAGGAAACTTTCCACTGTCATCTGTACAAGCTCTTCTCACCATGCAACTGGCCTAACCTTACGCGGTCACATACACATGACAGACTTACGATGGGCACACTGCCAAAGTGCATTACTGAATAACCGCTTCCAAGAGATATAACTTGCTAGCAACACATTTTTAAGCTACTTGAAATGTAGTTCAATCAATTCATCCTAGTAACAGTGATCGTACAAATGGCTGATACAGTTAACTGTAAAATTTTGAAATGCAAGAGCAATACAGTAATTGTGGAGACTAATTTGAGCTCAACATTTCAAACAGTTACTTAGCTAAGTCAATGTTCATATGCTCCATTTACATTCCCTTGGCCCAAAGTTCTTCCCCAACAGAGTTGGGAAATTACTTACAGCACCAGAGATAGCACAAGCGTTCATGGGGATAAGTAGGGCACAGGAGAGGACAAAAATAAACCAAAGCCCCACGACCACCACCACTATCCCCCCTCCCAAAATTACATTACCACTTCCATAGCACAAAGAACCTTCACGGCAGCATTTCTTTAAGTAGATGCAAATGATAGGAAAAAAAAACAAAACACCACCACACGAAAACAAAACAAAAAACAGGGGGGGCGGGGAGGGAGCATTCACATCTAGTTTTTTTCCCCTCATACATCTATCCATGGCCAAGAGTTTAAGACTTCTAATTTTGATATTATTCTATTACAGCTGCCTACTCCATCACAGTGAACATACATATGACTGTAATTATATCCCATCCCCTCTGGCTTGAACAGAAGGCAAATACTTCCCCACTCTTTCTCACGAGAACTCACATCTCTGCCTTTGTGCAGTCACTAGATCTGGCAGACAGGATTCAGCTCTTGGGTTGGAATGTGGCACCAACAAACCATTCCTTTCAAAACATGAGCACACACTCACTCCTTACAGACCCAACTGGTAAATATATATAGCATGCTACTGCAGATTTACATACGCAGATCAACAGCAGATAAGAATATACAGTGTACTTTGCTCTTCATACTTTCATCACCAGTATATACGAGCAGTGAAGCTGGATCAAACCATCTGTCTTCAAGAGGATACAACACTAGGGACCTACAGCAACTTCCCAATAAACTTACAAATCAGTGCAAACAGAATTCAAAGCAATCGTTTGGCCTAGACCTAGGAAGCATAGCCAAAGCAGTACTTTTATCATCGGCCCTCCCTTCACTGGAGGTGCATTCAGAAGATAGATAAGATAGCCATCAAGGCTCCAGTAAAAAAAAAAAAAAATAAATAACAACATTAAATAAAGACAAAATACCAATATTGCTCTGCTTGGAAAAAAAAAGTTTAGCTGGAAAAAAGAAATGAAAACCTTTATTTTGACCACAGATCTCAAAAATAACTGAAGAGGAACCACAAAATCTGATTTTGCAACAGTTTTCCAGGTATGTGTATGTACATATATACACTATTTTAAAACTGACCTTTTTTTATAGATACATACACCCACTAACTCTTCTGTTTTCTCACATAGCTACTGACATACATTGTTCAGAATTATTAACAACCAGTAGGGAAATTCACGATTCATTTTCACAGCAGCATTTCCCAAGCTGTTTGTTTCAGAAGCCTATACTTCTGTTCTAAGCACACGTAACATTCCATGGAGTCAGGAAATAACATACATCTCTGATGTACAGAATGCATGTACAGCCCCTTCTCTAACCATTCAATCTCCCAGAACCACAAACTAATAAGCGCTAACACTTTGCAGGGGGGGTGGTGGTGGTCAGAGGGGGGCAGAAATCAGACAAGATCAGTGTTACCTCCTAATTTGTAGGACTACAGGTCTAACAGTGACATCTACCCTGGAAGTACTAAAAAAATAAACCAGAAAATTAGTATATTTGTTAATGCCATCTGTGACTATTGTATGCAGAGTGCAACGACAATCACTGTACGTCTGGCAATCATCAGGACTAGGTCTACACTATAGCTCTCCCACTGCTACGGGTAAGGAGCATCAAGTAGCCTTTGTTAAGAGGGAGTAAATTACGAAGGGCTTTTTTACATGGCTCACCTGCAAGAACAACTAACAGCAGCACTTGGTAAGTTCTAAATATATTGTTTTACTTCTCAGTCAGACTGATTCTGCTTTTAAACCAGAGGTAAGATGAGCCTATGGTGGGCAGGAGGGCGGGCATCTCCGGTTGCTGCCTCTTTGAAGGACAGCCAGAATATGAAGAAAAAAAAAAAAAAATAAATCAAAGTTCTTTCTAAATAGTACTAAGTGAAGATATTATTCAGCCTATTAAACAGTCTTTAGCTGAACTGCAAAGTAGTTCTATAAGTGCATTTGAACTTCTTTGGGCACGGCATTGGTCTACACAACAATACTGTATCTTCAGAAGTTGTCAAAGTGATGAAACACTACCAGTTCTAAATCAAGCACATCAGCCTAACAGCCAAGGGAAAATGCACCAAATATAAATGGGCCCTGTCTCACTTCGTAAGCATACAATTTTTAGCTGGCCTTGCCTCTAAATATATACAGATGAGAGTAAAATTAATAATAATTCACAAACAGAACACTCGCCAGGTTTAAAACAGGAGGCATACCATATTGATGGGCTCCCCCTTGGTTGTATTTGCTATGGCCTCATTTGCACAGGAACAGCTGCTTTGCAGATTTTATGGGGTTTTTTTGTACTATCATAGCAGAGGACATTGCTCAAGCACGACAGGGAAGACTCCAGTGCAGCTCAAGGGTTTTGGTGTCACTCCCACTCTCCCCCTTTTTTTGTCTTGTGAATTTTATCTGTAGTTATACAATTCTATTTTACACAACTATCCTCACATGTAAACAGATCCCTCCTAGTCAAAGCAATACTCAAGAGCCTCACAGGAAGGTTTGATGCGTAGATTTCAGAAAGACCATAGCTGTAACAAACGAGGTCAGGAATACTTTTTCACAAGGAGAAGTTTTTCTAGCCTACTAATCCTCTAATTAACTGCTCAGCTTACCCTACTATATACATTTGACAAATCTGCTTCTAGAAGACTTAAAAAAACCCACAGGAGCGACACAAACCTTAGTTTGGGCAAATGTGTCCAACAGACATCAACAGATTTCAGTAAGACTTTCCAGAAGCTGCGTTTTACTTTTCCAAAACTGTACATGGAGGACAGTAAAGACAGACACGTATGCATAGTACTTAAAAAAAAACCCACAAAACACACAACCAAACCCACCACACAACAACAAAAAAGACCCCTACTACACTTCTGGAAAAAAAAGCAGTTCCAAACACATTGGTTTTATTTCAGGGGTTCTAGCAGACAACAATCTGGTCACTGTTACGTTGAGCACCACCACATGCAAGACAAGCCATGTCCCAGACAAATCACACACTAGTCTTTGGAAACAGCAAACACAAAGTGCTTGTGTTAATCAGAACACAGCGTTAAATTGGGAGATAAAGTTAGAAAGAACAGGAAGCATAATTACTGACAAGAAACCGGTCACAGTACCGGCCGTCAACTAGACCACATCACAGCAATTTGTCAAAAAAAAAAAAAAAATTTGGGTNAAAAAAATTTGGGTCAGAACAGATACAAGAAAAAAGGATAGGTTGGTTAATATTAAGGCATGACTAAAATGCAAGAGAATATTCAATTAAAGTTAGAAGCCTCGTTTGAATTCAACCCTAGTGTACTGCAAGCCAGAAAATTTACAACCATGCATAAAGTTAGCAAATAATGTCACCAATGCAACACAAGATATCAAGTTGCATATCTAACATTATAGTAGTCATTTTACAAAGTTGCATTTTATCACTACCTCACTGCACTAAATTTCATTCAAAAAAAAAAAATCATAGCTCCATTCACTTTAATTACTAAAATTACAGTTAGAAAAAGTAGAAGTAGTAGAATCTTTATAACTAGCCACCTCAGATCTTTGCCTAGTCTTCTAGGCATATGCACATCTGATAAAGTTCTGTGTCCAGAGCTGAAGGAAGCACCACAATGAAAATCAAAAATCAATCACTGTCCTACCACTGCAATCAGATGCATTTTAACATGTCTAAACGAAACTCTTACTTTTTACGCTCACACAAAGAAATAGAAAATTTAGTAGTAGTCTTATAAAATTTAAGTAAAGCAATTCAGGGGTCTTTAAAGCTTTAAGGCTTAGGAAAATTCTACCCCATAGATTTTAGCTTCCAGGGAACTCAAAAGTGGTAATCCCTATTACACACTGCATTGCAGTTAAATATCAGTGATAAAGACTACCCATAGAAGAGACTAAGCAATAGCTTGCTAACACTAATAATCAAGAGTTCACTGCTTCATTGTAGAAATCCCCACAAATGGAGTTTTGCAGCTATGCCACCCAAGTCTGAAGAAAACACTATCTCCATCTCTCTCCATGAATGCTTTACCTCATTTAAACAGCTCATTAAGGGTGGTTTTTTTTTTGTCTTGGGGTTTTCTTGGTCAAAAGGAACAATCAATAGGCTATTTCAAGATCTTTCCCAGAAAGAAATACTCAAAGCCACAGCTGATAACCTTCAAATTAAGAAAAGCTGGCTCAAAATGATGAGGGGGGAGGGGGGAAGAAAAAGAAAAAAAAAGAGGAAACGAACAAAAAGACACACTTAACCACTCTCAAAATCTGGTAGTATACTCTCGGGATGGAAAATGCACATTTTCTTTCTGAATTAAGCCATTTCCTATGATTAAGCAATTCTAACTACACAGAAAATATTTTCTCTAATACAGAAATCTGTACTTCAAGAATTATTTCTATCACCAGATCTTTCAAAAATTTCTTCCACAACTAGTGAATCTAAGGCAGTAGCATACCTATTTAAGACACAGCTACTAAATATCGCTTGCATCAAAGCACATTCAAACCATTATTAAGTTATACAGCTGCTATTTACATACAGGTTGCATTTTCTTCCCTGGACGAGCTCCTTCCATGCTGATGTGCAGAAACGGAGAATGCCCTTGTCCGAGACCCCGCAATGAACCTCCCAGGAGATCAGAGACTGCGCATACATGACTGCTTTAGCTCGCTCCGCTTGACACAGATGTACTCCGGGAAGCGGCTCCCCGGCCCCGCAGCCAATCGCTCCCTCGCCAGCCTCTCATCTCCCAGGCCACCGATTACAGCTACCGCAGGGTCGCACGAGAGCAGAATGGGTAAGACGGCATGCCTTCGATTCCAGCTCAGAGAATACCAAAAAAGGAACTGAATCGGAGTTCAAGACTTAACATTTTCTGCATCAACAGCAGCTAAGAATAGCTCCAAGGTTGTATTTTCGCTCTGATCCAAGACTTCATTAGCACTACAAAATGAAAGCACATTTGTACCTTGAGTCCCAGAACAGAACAACCCAGAAGTCAAACATCTGCTAAGTATGTTTATAGCTGTATTATCGACCTTTCACTGAATACTGATTACAAAACATTTAACTTTTTTTTTTACGTAAGCCATATATTCTTGTTTCCCAAATTAAACCAGGGCTTACTAAGAAATCCTTAGCGTTTTTTTTTTTCCCTGTTGAATAGGTAAAAAAGCCATACTGTTAGCTGCCAATAATTTCACATGTCCTTCCAGAGTAAGATGGCTGTCTCAGATATGATACGAGTAGCTATGCTTTTTCCTTGCTTAAGTTAATCATAGAAAAAATGCAGCCTCAACTCCAGCAGATCAAATTCAGAGCTTCCTTTCACTCCTCCCCTCTTCATCACCAACATACCTTTATCTCCTTGTCCCATCATATAACGTGAAGGAAAACTGGCTCTTTAAGGCATTATCCATAACTTAACCTTCATGACATGACACTGCCTTCCTTGTTCTTTTTTTCTTCTTTCATTCCTACTTCTTGGATGACAAGAACTCTAGTAAGGAGGCTGGACCGGTGCCACTCCAACCAACAAACAAACGAACAACTTGGACAAAACAAAAAAAAATAACATACTGTTCATAAACTTGGGGCCAAAGAAACATATTGTGTAACTGTGAAGATGGTATTTATCACCTAGCAGTTCAGAAATCAGAAGACCACATTCAGTTCCCCTCTGCCTTTCTCAGTCCAGAAAATTCTCTAACCATAGACTAATAAAAGTATTCTCAGATACTGCTGACAAGAGAGTTTAAAAGTAGTTTGTTTCCACTCTGTAAATAGATGTTCACGCTAACATGTGTGTGAATCTTCTCACTTCCAAGCTATGGAAGGCCCCTCTGTTGCTATATGTAAATGACCATAAACTAAATGATTCATATAGAAAGAACAAAGTTAAACAAAAATATCAGATACACTAACCCCTAGTGATTTCAACTGAGCATCCTAAACCAAACCTGCTCTTTTCCTAATACAGAGAACAGATTCATACAGTTCTTCAGCTACTCAGATGAACACTGAAACAGCTATGGTGAATTGTGCTCTGCTGGCTCTCCCACACTTTAATGCAGGCTTCCTTAGCATACATCCATACTAGAAGTACTTCAATTTCTGAAAGTACAAAAGTTGGTTTGTTTAGGTTGGGGGTGGGTATGTGTGTGTGTGTGTGATGAGGAAAGAGGCTGTCTATTCCTTTGGGATAGAATAAGGGACGACAGGGAGTGCTGGGAATCACACACCGTTGATTTTTTATTTTTATACGTTTTGGAATGAATACTTACTTGGTTTGGAAACTTAAAAAAAATAAAATCTCTCTGAAGCAGTTTATTGAAACCTCTTTCTAATCTGTAGTCAACCAATTCCTAGTTAATAGTTACTCAGTCTTGGAACAACAACAAAAAAAAAAAAAAAATCAAACCCTAAGAAGCTTTTTACTCATTTAAAAATAAAAAAATTGAAAGCAAAGAACATGCACATGTAGAGCCAAGCTGAAAAATCTGACGTTCTAAAACATAAACAAGGTTTTTTTCCAAACAGATGGAAGTTTTTGTCTTTTAAGTCTCATACCAAAATACTTTGTGGATAAACGTCTGCTCTTACCTAAGAATAAATACCAGGGATTCGCATTAGATGTAAAACACCACAGCAACTTCAAAATGCAACTGTCTCAACATGCTTAACTACAAAAGTTTTTTTAAAATAAACTTTAGGCAAATATATTCAAAAATATCACATCCTTGAACATGTTCAGTGACAACACTGTGGGAACTCAGAGCAAAACTATTTGTGCTGCAGCAGTATTTCAACCATATGCTTGATGCTGCACAAGAATCTGTATGATGTATGAGGGCTTTATTTTTTTTTTTTAAAGAAAAAGGAACATAAGTAGCTATCAGGAAACACACACTTTTTTCATTAACCTGCCCTTCTTAATTTTCATTGTTATACTCCTTCAAGTTCCACTGACTTTGAGCTTATCTCCAGCCATAAAAGCACCTTTTGGAAAGATGGGTCGGAAAAAAAAATATGTATCCATTCTCCAGACAGAAAAGAAAGATTTCATCTGAGCTCTTTCTTAGCTCTTTGCAAAACTTTTAATCTTTTCACAAATGATATATAGTTCACCATTTCCTTGTAAGCAGTACAGACTTCCATTAAAAATTCCCTCAAAAATCAACTAAATTGGACCAATACCAAATCCTCTGTTACCCGTGGCATGGAATGCAGAAATGTTTACGGTGAATTAGAAGGAGTAATTTTCGTGTCACTTGTTACAACTAGTTTCGGGATCAATCTGTAAAAATATCCACTATTGCATGCTATAGCAATACTAGCGCTAACACACCAGCAAGCTGCATACATTACTGCAGCCACAAGCTCTTCTTTCCTATCCTCCAAATTTTGCTCTTGAAATAAACGTGCAATTACAATCCTAGTCCATCATGAAAAGGCAGTAAACTGCCTTATTGCAGGGTCTGCAGAACTTCTAGCAGGCAGAGCTGCACCTAATCTGCCATTCTGAGATGGCAGGATATGAGCATGTTTTTATTTAAAGTAGCTGCAGTGGGCAGGATTCTGCTTTCAGCAGGGTTTGCCACATGAGCTCAAAGCCAGTGCTGTTACCCTACTCCAGAGAGGAGCATAAGGAAACCGAGCGCTCTTTTGCTTGCAAAGCAGCCAAACTGACACATCTAGCCCTGGAAATCGGTAGGTCTGGTACAAGGTTTCTATTGATACTCTTAAAATCCTGTTTCAGGGGTGGGATGTTAAGAGTTGCACTCATAAATCAACTCAATCCTTCCTTGTATGAACAAATTATACAAAACGAACGTGACATTTTTTTCTAACGTTGCAGCCCAAAAAACCATCCCAGTTCACTGTCACCCTTGTTCACGTATCTGAAAGGAGAGCATCTATCTCAAAGCACCTCTCTTTAGAAAAGAGCATAAAAAACCAAGAAATACTTACCAATAAGACAATAAGAAAGTACTTCTAAATGAGGCTTTAATTGGCAGGGAGGGGGCAGGTCACAGGGGAGTCAGGTGGAGAGGCAAGGTGCCAGGAGATTAAGACAATGCAGGAGCAAGTTGCTTGACACAAACTGTGTAATATTGTGTGTCAAATACAGATGGCTTTGTTCAGCTCCTTATTAAATGGGAACCTACTAACTCTTATTAAGAACAGCTTCCTCCAAGTTTTCTATTAAACATAAATCAAATATAAGCTATTCCTCTAAGGAGACATTATCCCCTTAGCAAGGGAATACAGAAACCTTCATAGGCAGTGGCTCATCATTTAATGAATTAAAACTATCCATAAAAAACAAGAGTTTGACTGCCTACAAGTATTTTTCAGAATACAATTTCCACATAACAGCCAGTTCCCAAGAGGTACATCTGCGTAGCACGCTTCAGCTTGCTTCACTTTGTATCAGCACGTACACATTGAACTGAGTGCTGCCAAAAAAAGGGGAAAAAAAAAAAGGAAGAAAAAAAGACAGAAGCATTCTGTGCAGATGGTCTCTGGTGTATTGCCCCAGTAGCAGACTCTTGGGTTTCTCAGCACATTGCAGGGCAGCTGTCACAAGCCACTGGGATGTTGAAAGCCGCATGAGGCAGGTCGTTAGTTGCGCCCCCCTGACATTTACACAATTACATATCATTCTGAGAGCTACCACTGAAATTTGTAATCTGAATTGGCATCAACAGTGAGATTACTATGTACCCTATTGTACAAACTCCTTCCTTAATCATCCTGCCGTCCTGATTTGGATACATAGATGAAGCAGTAAAACAAAAGATGTCTGTAAAGTTTTAGAGTACTTCTGGACTCGAAAACGTCCCTTAGTAGAGATAGAAGAAATTCACCATGTTCAAACAGAACACTACTAAGAATTTCACTTCAACATGCATGAGCATGTGGTCACCATGCAAATGGCATTGAGCTAGGCTAGGGGGTTCTTGTGTGATTTGATTTGTTGTTGGTTGGGTTTTTTCATTTGGTGTTTTTTTTTGGCAAAAGAACGAGGATGCTTTCTAACTTCAAAGCCACTTGCTTTACAACTACAACATATCCATCATCTCCTGCTTTTACATAAATTCATCTCCAGGCACTTTGGCGGCGTTTTATGAGAGATATTCTAATTTTTCTTTATCCTAAAGAAGTCTTAGATCACTGTGCAAGTTCACAAGAACTATAAACCATGGCTGTTTCAACACTAGTAAGGCCACCTAATCAAGGCCATATGTTTAAATGTTCTACAATCACTTGTACAAATATTAAACATTCATCTCCTAGAATAATAGATGGCACAGAAATGAACAGCTAATGGGTCCGGATATGAAGCAGCATAATATAGGGCAGGAAATTTTATCTGGTTGGTACTGACATTATTTGAAGTACAGGCACATGAAAGCCTTTCCCTGACAGCAGATCCTCAGGAAGTAAAAAGAAATACAACCAAATCCAAATACAACCAAACTGAGTTACACCCACAAAGAACAGCTTCTTGACAAGAACACCAAACATCAGCAGCTAATAAATAAAAAATTTGCTCTTTCCATGAATGCTGTGATTTTTGAATTATTCATCCAAATATTTTTGTCTTGACAGAAACGTGAAAGATCATGAATCTCACCAATTTACATGAATTCAAGACTTAACACTTCAGCTTTCCCGTCTCTCAGTTTTTCCTCTATTCATATAATCACAGCCCAGCCAAATCAAGTACCTTTACTGACAACACATTTACTCTTAGAGTGAACAAAAATTAGTTCCTACAAATCAAAGCTCAGCAAATTATAATGGAAAGGTATGGCAACATTCCCAACACCAGTAGCAGGACTGACACAGGGGGTATCAGCACTCTGCTGGGCCACAACATTTCGTCTTAAAAACAAGGCAGGCAGAATGGAAGTAAAACTCTGACCTCATGACCACTGCAATTTGAATGAGGGCAGAATTTCATCATAAATTTTTAACTTTTCAAGTGGTGTAACATAAAAGATTCAGATGTTATTGTTTGCAGATTATTTTAATACAAAATACATTCCACAAATGACATCTCTCAATTTATGCTGAATAACTTCAAGACACCTGAACCCTGTATTTATCAGGAATAGCACTCAGATGACAACTTCTCACGGTATTTTGAATAGACATTATAATATCCTTGCTTTACATTAGATCTGATGCTTTCCTGATTACAGAGTAAACCTATAACTCACTTAACATTCATTTCAGAAAACTAACCATGACAAGATTTGTTTTGCCTCACTGGGTGGGTTTTTGAGGTTTTTCAGTTTTTGCCAGCTTCACAAGTTGAATGAACTGATGCAAAAGAAGACAGGACAAAGAGGGAATGACACCTTCCCTTCAGAGACCAGGAACTAATTAGAGTCCAGCTCAGCCTTTGCATGAAGTTGTATCCCAAGACATGTACTTTCTTGATGGAATTTCTTCCATTTTCCTCCTGCAATTCTAAAGCACAACAGAGTACCTTAAAAGTCTGAAATAACGTTTATAAGGGAAGATGTTGCTAGACAAAAACCTGTCAGAACTTTAAATTTCTAGGAACCAGCCTAAGATCTTTCAGAAGGGCCATTGAAGAGACATTTACACGGGGATCCACTTCTATTTCTTATTTGCCTTGCCTACCATCATTTAAATGTATACCGTTGAGCTGCTTTTGTTTCTGCATGAAGAAAGCAAGCAGCTGATTTTCTGATACACTAAATGTAACATCTTTGCTGTGTCTGACTAGGAGGTTCTGGGAGAAGTCAGTTTAAAAGTAAGGTGCTGACTCCGGCACAACAGATTTGTGTACACCTTTGTACATGGTATGTAAAAGTTCAACTGACAAAATGCAAGGGGAAAAATATTATAGAGATCTAAAAACTAGCCAAAAAAGAAAACTTACCTCTTTTGTGTCTATTGCATCCTTTGTCTCAAGAACAACCACTGAATGATTTTTTTTTTCAGTACTTTATTACAATTTTTCCTTTTATGAATAACCACGTAAAAGACAGTCAACAACACGGTACTTCTAAGAAAAATGCAAACATTTCTCTTTTGAAGAGGAAAAACTAATGCTGTAGGACTCTTACTGTAAACTTACGACTTGAGGGCTATTTAGTAAAAAAAAGTTGAATGCATCCAGCCCACAGCAGGCAAATTAGATACTCTTGATTTGTTTAACAAACACTCAGAATTTTCTACCTTAGAGGGCATTAACATTTGAGTTTGCATTGGCATTCTAACCAGCCAGCAACTACTAAAGAGGGTGCTCTCTGAAAAGATTACTCAAACAATACAGAGGCATTTGTAATCATTTTGGAATAAGCAACAGAAGTTACCTGTCTTCCTAATGTAGCCACAGTTAGACCACAGTTCCATGCAGCTTGATCTGTACACTGCCATCTGGTAGCAGAAATACAGTCTCCAGGAAAACTGATTTTAAGTGAAATTAGAGCATGAACAACAAGGAATTTAGACAGGCTTTTGGCTTTTGCATTGACTTCTGGAAGACAGACAATTATCCAGTCTTGCATAAAGTCCACCCATAAAAATTCTACTGCCATGATTTTCTTGTAAGGCAAATGTGAACTTGCAGAGTAAGCTTACACCAGACCCATGCTACCCAAGATGCAACCATGCCAATTTTGATCAGCCCTAGGAACGATAAAGCTGCCTTCAATATATCAAGTCATGCCCCAAGATTCAAACTCTCCTCCTTCATTATCTGCCTGAACTCGAAACAAGATTAAATCACTTAAGGATGTCCTTACGAACATCACTGATCCCATTAACAGACAGAAAACTAAAATACTAAATCAAATACATGGTAAACCAAACATTAAGGCAAATACACAAAATACATCATCCAGACTGGAGACCTAAACAAAAGACCTTCCAGCAATATGAATCAAATATGCTATAGCTGATGGCTACAAGAACTTCATTTTAACATTTGCAATTCAGAATTTAACAGCTAGAAGTGAATTTTTATACGTTGAAAAAAAAATGCAAGAGTTGATCTAGACAACGGCAACTGTATCTGGCAGCCAAATGAATTTTCTACAAACGTCAGATAATGGAAATAGAGAAACGAAAAAAAAAAATCCAACATTATTGCATGACATTTCTAACAATTTAGAAACTAAGTCTCCAGAATAAATATGTCTTTCTGATACTATCAAATGCATAGGGAAGCCATCTACGCAAAATCTACAATATGCTTTAACTGTGACACATAAAATAGGGGCAACTACAGCTTATAGGCCTGGGGACGTGTTACTATAGCAAACAAATTTCTGCAATCAGATTTTAATCATGCACACAATATAACTTGAAATGTTTAGCTGGGTTTTTCTAGGGGGAAGAACATCTTCACTAGAAGGCTCTCAGCAAACAAACCAAGCTTTTATCATTGCAGGATTCCAAAAGACTGTTTTCCACCTCAAACTGATGCAGGAGAGAATTCAAAAAATGAAAGGCAAGATGTATAAGAACCAACAGTTAAAAGAGACAACACTGTAACTTTCCCACCTATAGCCAAAAGCGACATGTAAAGAAATATTCAAACAGGAAGAATTTGAATATATTTGTCCTGTAGGCAACTCCCCATGTTTCTAATGAGAAGGTTTTTATTTGCCTAAATTATATGCATATTGTAATGGATAACTGAGG
>VXAK01019870.1:0-10318 GCA_013399435.1 Arenaria interpres
ATTTTCAAAAAGGGAAAAAAAGATGAGCCGGGGAACTACTGGCTGGTCAGTCTCATCTCTGCGCCCAGCAAGATCATGCAGCAGATACTCCTGGACACTCTGCTAAGGCACATGGAGGTGGTTGGTGACAGCCAACATGGCTTCACGAAGGGCAAATCATGCTTGACAAATTTGCTGGCCTTCTACAAGGGGGTTACAGCATTGGTGGATGAGGGAAGAGCAACTGACATCATCTACCTGGACTTGTGCAAAGCATTTGACACTGTCACACATGACATCCTTGTCTCTAAACTGGAGAGACAGATGGACAAATCAGTGGATAAGGAATTGGCAAGATGGTTGCACTCAAAGAGTTGCAGTCAACAGCTCAATGTCCAAGTGGCAAGCAGTGATGAGTGGCATTCCTTAGGGGTCGGTACTGGGACCAGTGCTGTTTAACATCTTTGTTGGAGACATGGAGAGTGGGATAGAGTGCACCCTCAGCAAGTTTGCTGACAACACCAAGCTCTGAGGAACGGTCGATGTGCTGGAGGGACGGGATGCCATCCAGAGGAACCTGGACAGGCTTGAGAAGTGGGCCTGTGTGAACCTCATGAAGTTCAACCAGGCCAAGTGCAGGGTCCTGCACCTGGGACATAGCAATCCCAGGCACAAATAGAGGCTGCATGGAGAACAGCTTGAGAGCAGCCCTGAGGAGAAGGACTTGGGGGTGTTGGTGGATGAGAAGCTCAACATGAGCCGGCAGTGCGTGCTGGCAGCCCAGAAAGCCAACCGTGTCCTGGGCTGCATCAAAAGAAGCATGGCCAACAGGTCGAGGGAAGTGATTCTGCCCCTCTGCTGTCGTGAGACCCCACCTGGAGTACATAAGGACATGGACCTGTTGGAGCAAGTCCAGCGGAGGACCATGAAGATGATCAGAGGCCTGGAGCACCTCTCCTATGAAGACAGGCTGAGAGAGCTGGGATTGCTCAGCCTGGAGAAGAGAAGGCTCCGGGGAGACCTTATAGCAGTCTTTCAGTACTTAAAAGGGGGCTGTCATGGTCAATGACTAGACAATAGACACTCTCCCCCACCTCTGGCTCCAAGGACAGGAAGAAGAGAAAGAAAGATATTTATGAGTTTCAAAAGAAACTTAAGCTACTTTAATGAAATGTTAATAATAAAATAAAAAGGAAATAATGAAATAGATACAGTATATATAAATACACACAAAACCATATCAAGCTTCTAGGGAGATACCATCAGCAGGCTCTATGAAAGTTCCAGACTGGTCTCATCAATGAATGGGATTACAGAACTCACTGATAGCAATCAAATGTAGACAAACTGACAGAGTCCTCATCAGACACCAAAGAAAGAAAACCTAAGCTTTTATATTGAGCTTGGCAGATGGGATGGAATACCCTTTTGGTCAGTTTGGGTCACCTGACCTGTCCACTCCTCCCCACAGGTGCAAACCCTCCACAGGATAAACAACCAAGTCAGCCTCTCTCACTGAACAGAAAGTTGGCTCTGCTCCCCTCCCCAAACCAGGTCAGGGGCCTATAGAAAAGACAGGGAGGCACTCTTTATCAGGGAGTATAGTGATAGGAAGAAGGGTAACGGTTTTAAACTGAAAGAGGAGAGATTTAGATTAGATGTTAGGAAGAAGTTCTTTACTGTGAGGGTGGTGAGACACTGGAACAGGTTGCCCAGGGAAGTTGTGGATTCCCCATCCCTGGAAGTGTTCAAGACCAGGCTGGATGGGGCTTTGAGCAACCTGGTCTAGTGGGAGGTGTCCCTGCCCATGGCAGGGGGGTTGGAACTCAATGATCTTTAAGGTCTCTTCCAACTTTAACCATTCTATGATAACAGCAACTGCTTTCCTTTGAAATTCTGGTTTGAGTACGATGTTTGCATATGTGTAGAAGGCAAAAAGCATTCATATGCTTGAACACAGCATGGATAATTTTTACTAGTTTTTTTTTAAACTCTCCGGAAAATGTGATGGGATCAAACTGTAATGAGAACAGAGAAATAAGAAAAATGTGCATGTCTGGAACAAATGCATATCTTTAAGGTTTAAGTTACTAAATAGCTGCTTCTGTTGATTGTTTTTTTTTGTTTTATGTTAATATGTCATCTCTATTTCCTGGCTGGGTTTCTGCTCAAGGCTATTGTGAGTATGGCTTTCTGTTAACTTAACACTACTTTTACTTTATAGGCATTTATGGTTTTGATTGTAAAACATGCTCTCTGTATATAGTCAGTTTATGATTAAACTAAAATTTACTTTGAAGTTCCCCACCACCTGCTAAGAGCTTATTCAAATGTAACTTAGCCAGAAATCAGAACACCATGAGGTGTATTATGTTTACATATTTGTAGGCAAAGATTGATGTGAAAACAGAGAAAGCAGAGTAATTGAAGATAAAATTTCTACTGTGTCTTGGTCGATGGCATTCTACTCCATCTAATTTTTGTGGGGACAGAATTTTACCTCGAGTTTTTATGTGAAATTCCTTTAATGCATTGGACAGCTCTTCAAGCAAATTTTCCACTATATAATTTTAAATAAATTTGTTGGGTCTAATCTACAAAAGTACTGAATCACAAAGCTGTGAAAACAACTGAAACACAGTTTTGTCATTAATGGATCTTTCCTATATTGATCCAATTCCAAGAAAATATTTGTGAAGTTATAAGGCATTCTGATTTCTGAAAGTCCACAGCAGTCATGGAAAGAACAACTACTACAGAAAACTGCTATACAATTATGACCTAAAAATGGGTGAAATTAAATGTCTGTGTTCTGGTTATAATTGTGGAACTATATATTTTAATATAATTGAAATTATACTAAGCACCATAATGTATTAAAATAACTGACACATTTAACCTTCTATTTTAGTCGCTGCTTCTACAAAAGAAATTTGAAGAGCATCTGTAAGTAATACAGCTTTCCATATTTTGCTTGCCATGTGAAATGATCTGCTTTCCATATGCTTAGCAGGTGCTTAGCCATTAACAGCAATGGGAAGGCAGTAGTGCATTTGGAAGACATATAAAGAAGACAAATGCAAATAGTTCAGGAATATGTAGACAATCTGTTATTGAGGCATTATTTTCATTTCTTATGGAAAGTCTTTGTCAAATTAAAAGGAGTTATGAAAGAGCCACCATTTTCTGGTGGTTAGGAAACTATTTAAAATTGTGTAAAGCTTAAATTAAGAGGAATAATTAAGTTTGTTCTGAGGAAAATATTTTAATATAAACAGTATTTACATTTTTATATTTTAGTATATGCTATTGACTAGAAGATAATGTTTTAGTGAGTGTGTTCTTTCTGTTATACTTTTTCTGAACTGCTCTTAATTTTATACTTTTTTTTTAAACTGCAGGTTTTACCTAAAGAATCATTTGCTTGTTAACTGGCTTACTAGAAAATATAGTCTCTCTATAACTTTGGGGGAGGGGGTAAGCCATTCTTCCCAAATCTTATCACAGCTGTTGATATTATACACTTCAAACATGTTTTGTACTATTTATTGTAAATTCTAAAGTAAGTATATAATTCTGGGCTGAGAATGAAGCTGTCTGGTTTTAAAATTCTGCATATACGGTAATGCTTTTTAGTGTATTTTATAAACATTCTCATAGATATTGACCTACTTATCATTTGTCCTCATGCCTCACAGCCAAGTCAACTCTACTCCCAGAAATATACCATACTCTGAGGATTTGGGGGTTTTTTATCACTTAATGTTTATTCAAGAGGATAAGAGTATTGGAAAAATAATATATGCTCATATGGTTTGTAACAGTGAGAAGCTCCATGAGGCTAACAATGAGCTACAGAAGAAACGAGCTATTATTGAGGATTTGGAACCAAGATGTAATAACAGTTGTGAGTTTTCTGATATGAACTCCATTTCTTTTAATTGTAAAATGTTTTGCATGAAGGGAATGATCTTTAATTAATATTTCAATCAATATCTATAAAAGCTGTAAGAAAAACAAAACATATGTTTCAAGTGGTAGTGGTATGCGTGGTGTTAATTACTCTGCTATAATGACCAAAACCATGCTACTAATTCTTGAGATGTAGAAAACAACATTTTAGAGCCCACCGTGGCAAAGGATGATAGAATCATAGAATTGTTTAGGTTGAAAAAAACCTTGAAGATCATCAAGTCCAACTGTTAACCTAGCACCGCCAAGTCCACCACTAAACCATGTCCCTCAGTGCCACATCTACATGTCTTTTAAATACCTCCAGTGATGGCAACTCCACCACTTCCCTGGGCAGCCTGTTCCAGTGCTTGACAACCCTTTCAGTGAANAGTGATGGCAACTCCACCACTTCCCTGGGCAGCCTGTTCCAATTCTTGACAACCCTTTTGGTGAAGAAATTTTTCCTAATATCCACTCTAAACTTCCCCTGGCACAACTTGAGGCCATTTCCTCTCATTCAATCACTTGTTACTTGGGAGAAGAGACTGACACTCACCTTTCTACAACCTTCTTTCAGGTAGTCGTAGAGAGGGATAAGATCTCCCCTGAGCTCTCCAGACTAAAGAACCCCAGTTCCCTCAGCCACTCCTCATAAGATTTGTTCTCTTGACTCTTCACCAGCTTCGTTGCTCTTCTTTGGATGTGCTCTAGCACCTCAATATCTGTCTTGTAGTGAGGGGCCCAAAACTGACCACAGTATTCGAGGTGCAGTCTCACCAGTGCTGAGTACAGGGGGACAATCACTTCCCTGGTCCTGCTAGCCACACTATTTCTCATACAAGCCAGGATGCTATTGGCCACCTGGGCACACTGCTGGCTCATATTCAGCCAACTGTCAATCAACGCCCCCGGGGCCTTTTCCACTGGGCAGCTTTCCAGCTATCTAATGATTATGTAATCATTAGGTAAATTTTAGATCCAAGAAATTTTCATTAGTTTCCATTTAAACCACAGAACAATATTACAAGTTATAAAATACCACATTTTAGAAAATGATAAGACAACTGGAGATTAAGTTCAGGAGCCGAGTAGCTGATGAACATGTAATCCTTCCATACTTACCACGTCTCACTTGTGGGGGGCAGGGCAGAAATGAGCTTGGTTTTCTGAGTCCCTAACCTCTAAAATTTAGACCATATTCAGACTTCTCTGACTTGCTTGAATTTCAAGTTGTTTGTGAAAAACCTTGGGCTGACAAAAACAGTGAAAGTAGTTATACTTCTTCCTTTCTTTCCATTAATAGGATAAATGGTATGTGGGTTGTTTCTTTGGATTCTTTTAACTGGACTGAATTATGGCCAAGAAGTTTGTGCCAGAATTATGCAAAATTTTGAAAAACAGATTCTATAGTCTTGGTGAATACCTGCAATTGATTCTGTAACAGATCAGCAGAAGAAATCTTACCCAGTCATCATTTTAGTGTTTTCCTTATGCTTAGAGACAAAATTGTAAATAAGACAAACATAAATGAAAATTGAAAAATGAGGTTACAAAACAGATAGATTAAGAGTTGTCAAATATTTATCATTGTCTGAGAACCAGACACCAATGTTATATATTATTTGATAGATGGTGACAAATTTGATCTTTCTCTGAGATGTAAGTAGGATCTATAGCTTGCACAAGTAGTAATGGCTTGGCACATTCTTAAATCAACACAGGAAATTGGCTGTACAGTGAAACCATCCTGTTGGTCTGCATCACTTCTTGAGGATGATGTGAAGAAAACATAATTGGAGTGTTTTCATGTGACAGTTTTGAAGAATTTTGTTCATTATGACCTTGGGGAGATATGAACAAGAATCTTGCTTGTCACTTAGGACTGTTAAACTTCTGCTCATTTGACCTACAATATACTGCTTTTCATATGTGTTTCTGAGGTTTTGAATTAAACTTAGTGTCCACTGCATCAATAAGTATTTTTCATTCCTTATGTAAGCTTTTCTTAACTGAAATAAAGTCCTAGCTGTGGGTTTAATGTCTTTAACTTCATGTAAATAAATTTAATATAATTATTTTATCCTCTAATCCTGACATAAAGCACTCAAAATTGAAGAATTACAAGAAGCTTTGCGGAAAAAAGATGAAGAAATGAAGCAAATGGAAGAACGATACAAAAAGTATTTGGAAAAGGCCAAAAGTGTAAGTGTCTGGGTTCCAAGTTAATCCTTCCCTAACGGGCTGTACCACATTTTCACTCTGTAGGAATAAAATTAAATTGAGTATCTATACTTGTGACTACAATCTAACCAAAACCCTTTGTACTACTGTACACATATGTACCTCACTGATACAGATTTATATTAGAGTTACCCAGACACAGCTCCTTTAAGAGTCACAAGTGCCAGTGGATAAAACAGAGATGGTGTTAACCCCTTCCTGATGTTATGATAACCTGTTTCTTGGTGGAAGTTCTTCCAGGCTCATCAGTGAGGGGTGCAGTTTGGCTGAAGTCATGTCCATGCTAGGGCTCACATGTTTTTAGAAAGTTTTTCAGCTATTTTCTGGGACAAACTTAAAAACCTTGGCCTTTACTAGAATCATTCTTGAGTATTTGTTAGCACTCAAATACTGCCTCTGATGGGTGCCATATAAGAATGTAGTTAGTTGTTCCCCTCATCTTACTTAGTGGCAGAAACTCCATCACACATGCACTGCCATGGATTTACATTACTCAGACTCCAGATCCCTGAATTCCAGCCTCTTTCCAGATAGAAATAGTCCTTGAGTTCACAGTGAGGAGTGAGTTGAGTGGTAACAGATAGGTAATCCTAAGCTATAAAGAAAAAAAGACTTCAAGGAAAGGTTTCACATGCTCTGGCCCCGTGGAAGTACAAAGTGGGGGTAGGAATTGCTTCCTTGTGTCCAAGATAATGAACCTCGGAAGCCTTGCTTCCTTCTATCAACACTTTTGTTTGACAGTCCTATTAGAGCACATTTCAGATGATGTGTGGCACTTCATGACTATTGTTTAGAGATAGTCTCCATCAGCCTGGTGACAATTTAGAGTCTGTGTCTTATTAGGGGAGAGATGTGTTTGTATTATATGTCAGCCTTTTAAAATTAAGCATTATTTTGTTTGACATTTTAAAATGTCATTTTACTTTATTATATTGACATGTTTTAAGTCACTTCTATGTCTCTTAATCTGCCTTATGTGGTTATAATGCCTTGATACCTTTTCCAACATTGAATTAAAAACAAACTGGTTTTCCTCTCACAGGTTATCCGCACCTTAGATCCTAAGCAAAACCAGGGTGCAGCTCCTGAGATTCAGGCACTGAAAAATCAGTTGCAGGAACAGGACAGAATGTTCCATTCATTAGAGGTAATAATCTCCATGTTTCCCAGTAGATCTTTTGTGTTTCCTCATTTTTGGGTATAGACTGTGCTTCTTTGATATGTACTGTTCTCTGCAGACAATTTTAAATATATGGGGTTTGTTTTGTTTTAGAAAGAATATGAAAAAACAAAGAGTCAAAGAGAAATGGAAGAGAAGTTTATTGTTAGTGCCTGGTATAATATGGTAAGAATCTCCAAACTTAAAAATGATTAAAAGGTTAATCTTAGTTGTTTCTGTGGTGTTTATCAAGGTCTTCGTTTATTTTTGTGTGTGTAAAGTATTTTCAAATATATATGCAGGTGAAAGCATTATCTTTTAGTTATCATTGTATAACAGTTAACCCCTAGTGGAAAACAATAAACTTGTAAAAGGCTTGACAGAGTTCATACTGAAAAACAGCCTCAGTTCAGAATATAAAAACCAAGGTGGTTGATATTTTCAAGTGGCAGAACCTGAAGCATCACTTTGTGAGGGGAAAGGAAGCCTCAGTTTTCTTTTTTGTATTTTCAGACTTTTAGTTATACTGTCTTCTAATACTCAAATTAATTCTCTTCTTTGCTCCCTCCCCAATCTTCTGCTTGTTTCTATTTCATTAGAGTAACAATGCAGGTAGTTTTCTACACATCTGATACTCTTCTTGTGGCATTTACCAAGCTATACATATTTGGTTCTTTCATTCTGTTTACTACATATGAAAATGGGTGAGCACAGGGTCAAGCCTCACTTACACTATTCAAAGCATAAGGGAATTGTATATCAATCACACAGTGTTGGACTTTTTTTGCAGGGAATTGCTCACCTTCAGCAAACGTGTTCAAGACTTACCTTTGATGGGGTGTGGCTGCTTTGAAACTGCTCTCCTGATAGGAATCTCTGACCCCCCTGTAACATGCATCTGTTTCATCATAGAGGTTAAATCATTTCACTCTGAATTCCCTTGGAAAAGTTTCCTTCTTGCTGTTTTATGTTCCTGCTATGTTCATGAGTAGGAGAGTAAAACAGTGTTTAAACAGAGCATTTGAATCTTTTTGGTGTTGAAAGCACTTTCAGGTGACTTTGTGCCCTTGTCCAACTGCATAATGTTGGTCCCACTGGTAAGCAAGAGACAAGGCTGAGCTGAGAGATATAGTTCAATAGTCTGACTCTCATGTGGATGAAGATGATTAATGATAACTTCACCTGCTTCTTCCTTTTAGTTCGTCTCTGATTTTATCCACAGCCCACCATAGCTTCTATCATCTCATACTTGTCAGGATCTTCCAGTCATTATGTGATTTTCTTCTTTTCCCTGCCATTCAACAGTGGGAATAGCTCCTAGCTTCTGCTAAAGACACAGATTCTCTCAAAAACAAAGAATCATAGAACAGCTAAGGTTGGAAAGGCTTTTGGAGATCATCTGGTCCAACCCTCCCTGCTCAAGCGGGGCCACCTAGAGATGGTTGCCCCGGACCATGTCCAGACAGGTTTTGAATCTATCCAAGGATGGAGGCTCCACAGCTGTTCAGTGTTCAACTACCCTCACAGTCAAGAAGAGTTTTCTTATATTCAGAGGGAACCTCCTGCATTTCCGTTTGTGCCCATTGCCTTGTCCTCTCACTGGGCATCACTGAAAAGAGCCTACTCCCCTTCTATGGCCCCTCCCTTCAGGTATTTGTACACATTGATGAGATCCCCCCTGAGCCTTCTCTTCTCCAGGCTAAACAATCCCAGCTCTCTCAGCCTCTCCTTGTATGAAAGATGCTCCGGTCCCTTAATTATCTTTGTGGCCCCTTTCTGGACTCTTTCTAGCAAGTTCATGTCTCTCTTGAACTGGGGAGCCCAGAACTGGACACAGGACTCCAGATGTGGACTTACCAGTGCTGAGTAGAGGGGAAGGATCACCTCCCTCAACCTGCTGGCAACACTCTTCCTTATGCATCCCAGGATGCTGTTGGCATTCTTTAGCACAAGGATGCATTGCCGGCTCATGTTCAACTTGGTATCCATCAGCACCAAAATATGCTCCCACCACTTCTATTAAGTTAGTATTTTCACAAAGTGTGAATATAATTGAGAAGTACTCTTCTAGCTCAACTTCTGTGGGGGTGGTGGTGGGGGGTGGCTTTCCAAAAGGTTGGTCATAGCACCATGTGTTCATGTATAGAAATACATGTTCAAGACCTGGCACATTGGGAGTCCTTTTTCTCAAGAATTACTGCAAACTTGCATGATGATAAAAAGTGAACTCATTGAAAAGACTCAGGAAGAATGTCTTAACCCATTCTTGAAAATATAATGCTTGAAATTCAAACCAGGTTAGCTCGTATTTGTAAAGAAGAAATAATAAATTGTAAATGAGTTGTTCATTGTTATTTATTGCTATTCACTGATAAGTTTCTCTTTACAGGGAATGACTTTGCATAAAAAAGCAGCAGAAGACAGACTGGCTAGTACAGGCTCAGGACAGTCCTTCCTAGCTAGACAAAGGCAAGCCACAAGCACAAGGAGATCTTACCCTGGTTATGTCCAGCCAGCAACAGCAAGGTAAAGAAGCCTTGCCTTTAGAAAGAAAATTGCCCTGTGATCCAGGCCACTTCTGTTGCATGTGACATTTCTGGAAACTCAACCAGTATCCTATCTCTTTGTCCCTTGTAACCACTGTTATTTCTCAGTTCAAAAAGGAGTTTTATCATGGTTTCTCATTGTTCTAATGTATTTTGTTCATGGTTTTTGGAGTCTCTGTCACTTACTCTTTCTACCTTTTTGATTGTGCAAAAGTTTTGAAAGAAATCTAGAAAAATCTTGTATAATAATAGAGTCTTTAAAATTTCCATGAAGCCTTATCTCATATGAAAAGCCTGACATAGGCTGTATAGCAAACAAATTTGTCACAGTTGATATATTTGTGTCTACGTGTATTATCATCCTATAATGTTATTGTGAAATGTATTTGCAGCCAAAAAACTTCATATTGGCAATGAGAGTAGCCTAGCTGCATCCTTT
>VXAK01019874.1:6972-22205 GCA_013399435.1 Arenaria interpres
GAAAGGGTTATCAAACATTGGAATGGGCTGCCCAGGGAAGTGGCTGAGGCACCATCCCTGGAGGTGTTCAAAAGACGGGCTGACACGGTCTTCTTGAATATGGTTTAGTGATTTTTATTTCTTATTTCTTATTTATTTTTTTGTCAGAATTAGGTTGATGGTTGGACTAGATGATCTTTAAGGTCCCTTCCAACCTAGACGATTCTGTGATTCTGTGAATATATAATATTTTTCTATCCTACGCTGTGCATTATAGACACATACTGAAAGTATTCTACAATGAAGGTTTATACCAGTTGTTATTGTCATGCCATATTTTAGCTATTAAACCTAATTCTAGTATACTGAGTTTGCTAGATATATCTTGAAGAAAAAAAAATATATCTCTGCATAGATGAATACAGGATTATCTTATTTAAGAAAAAAATAGAAAACCCCTACTTCTTACATAAGAAAAAACCTCAAACCCCAAAATCAAATGTTTCCATCTCTCTATCGAAAGACTAGTTGATATATCTTAAACTTTTCGTAGAACTATGGTGGAAAATGAGCTAATTAAAGTCTAATATTAGTATACAACAAAAAATATAATTGGTAAAAATCTCATTTCTGTGAAACCCTGAGTACAGAGTAAACTGTGGAGCATTGTGTTTATGCAACCAGAGGTCTACTCAAAGTTTTAGGTCATAAATATAATCCCATGGAATCTGTAGTTTAGGAGGACAGTTTGTCTGGAATAATGGAAAATGAGAAGATACTCATATCATTAAACAAGTATGTAAATATTTATATTCATATAAATATATATACTTATATAAAAATATGTGGATATTATAGCTAGCTCAGTATATCATCTCTATTCCATTTTCCAGATAAGGCTGCATGCTCTCAGTTGGCTGGATTTATATAGCAAATATCACAGAATAATAAAACAAAATTTTGTAAATTTCGTTTTAACTTAGTATTTGAATAAACTTTGCAGAAAAACTTTTAATAGCAAATGAAACATTAAATTTTACAAATTTTAGTAGCCACACGATGGGAAAAACAGCAGTAGAGCAAAATTGAATCTATCATACATATCATAGAAAAATATACTGAGACAGCAGGAACTGTTTTTTAACAAGCTGACATCCATTACAGCAGAATCTCAATATTTATGTGATGTAAAATATCACTCATAACAAGTATTAAATCTTTCTGAGTGAAGTTAAGCATAGGGCATAGGAATAATGCTTTAATCTCTCCACAGAAAGAGGAATAACTTTAAGATAGTCTTTTCCAAAAAAACATGCCAAGATTTTTCTTTGGCATTTCATGGTTACATCTGATCTTATTTGAATGGAATATGCAAATCCCACCCTACACAGTTTTTATTTAGATTGCATGGGTGAGGTGAACTTCATTCTTCATATTTTGATGACTTCTGATGCAGAAAATTGTTAACATTTTGGTGAAGTATTTGCATGATAAATGTTTATGGAACAGGTTATAATAAAATGATGATTCATTAATATTTTTGCATCTTATTCCTTATTGCTGTAGTTTAACAAGTTATATTTTATCTCACGAGCTAAAAGATTTTCTTCTGCTTATTACCTTTCAGTTTCAATGGAATATGGTCATACATGTACTGGTATAAAGAATTTAAAGTGTTTTTTCTCTACTGATTGCCCAAAACGTCAGTCAAATATGGGGGACGAAGTCCTAAAGTCTAAATTAAATGGTAAAGAGTGACATAAAGCTCACTAAACTGAGAAGAATATCTTTCACCTCTTTCCTTTACCAAAACTTACTGAAAGTACGTGCTGTAGAAGTGTCAGAGACTCGTTTTCTTCAACTGACCAACAAAACAGAACTCAAAGAAAGCAGCAACAATTCTCTAAAAGGCCTGTCTCTATTGTAAAATGTTTTGCATATTAAGGTAGGTACTATTCAGCATGGTTGTTTACTAAAGGGCAGGAGGTGATCTTGCAATCCTGTTAGGTTTGTAATGATGACTTCAGAATACAAATACCCTTATAGAACATTTGCAGCAACAGGCAATGTATTGAGGCATACCCAAAGTGGTGAAACAGGAGCAACTGCAACAACAGTGGCTACTGTACAAAACTTTGAGCCTGTCCTATTTCTTCCCTGATTTCTGCTTGTTCTAACATAATGGAGAAGACTGAGAGGAGATAAAGCTCTATGTTACTAGCTGCCTTTATGTGGCAGCTTGCCGAACATTGCTACTTAAAAAGTATTTGCTATTCTAATTAAGACAGTACTTTTTTTCCCGGCATCTGGGAAAGATTCTTCAGCGTGGACTGTAAGGGTTGACAGGGAAATGGTTGCTATGGAACTATTTTCTGAGCTAGTATGGCAGAGCAACATGTAGCAGGATTTAATTTGCATCTCTTTGACACTGCAGTTTCTTCAGGATGGTCTGACCACAGATTTCACCAGTCTCCCAGAAAGCATGGCTCAGCACTGAAATTAATTGTTTCCTCAGGAGTAGTACAAGCGTCAACCCTCCACCCCAACATTTAGCAAGATTTCTAAAAGTAGGGAAGATCAATCTACAAAATTATTTACTATGTAATCTAGTAGTTATCACATTTATTAGTTGCAAGAAATCCTGAGCTTTCTAACTTCTTTTTCATGAACGCGTTAGACTTGTTTTTATGGGGTAGAAAAAAGGTGTTAAATTAATTACAACAATTAAAAATTGCTGACTCAAGACTGTAAGTGGGAGACACTTGGACCTTCCTTTTCTACCATATAAGTAGAGAGACCTATACATAAAAAAAATCTTATATCTTTATCTTCCATTGAAATTAGGTTTAATGCTGTGAATTTAATTTCATGCTCATTTGAAGGGACTTTCTACTTAAAGTTTTACTTTGTCTATAGCTTATTAATATAATTAACATTATTTATTTATAATACGGCTAGTTGAAGAGAACATTTGTGTGAATACAATATCATTGCATGGCTCTGCTAATAAGTTCAAGGATCTGGAAAAAAGAAACGGTAGCAAGAAAATAAACTAATTTAACATATTGTGTTAAATAAAAGTAGTATAATTTCTGAATTAAATGTATTAAAAAACCCTGTAAGCCTATATGCTAAGATATCCTAGGCTGTATTTACATATTATTATTTCCTCAATAAACGAAAAATCAATTCATTATTCAAGAAAGGCTGGTTTTGGGATCATACAAGTCAGAATTTCATTTCAGCCCAGAAGTGTGTGGCAACTTAACTTGTAATTCTTTACATGTAACATTTAATGTGCCTCTGAGACTTCTTTGTGCCGAAATAATGCTGAACATGTTAAAAAATTGACTAGGTCGTCGTGCCAGAGCTGCAGTCGTCAAAACTCATGGTTTCCCACCTAATTCTCTGCTTTGGCAGGGAATGAATGTGGCTGTCACCCGGTGCCCATGTGCAAGGCTGTCTCCCACAGGAACTTTTGCCTGGCGACGTAAAGGAGCAACCGTTTTGTCACCATTAGGTGGCTCACTGGGAATGCGTTTGTGGTGGCACCAGCCGTGCCACCCCTCCTCCGCCGCCCCTGCTTCTCCGCGGCTGGGGCTGGGGCTGCTGCCATGAGGGGCTTTTGCAATGTGAGAGTCATTTACAGGAACGAGGAGAAAAGGGCCCTGTCTTTGAGTTCCAGAACAGCCGAGACCTGGGTCTTGCTCTCAGGCGAGTGCTCCCAAACCGCAGTGTAAGGAGAGGTCTCTCTGCCTGGCGTTACTGCCTGCCCCTTTGTTCCTTGTGTCCTTGGCAGAGGCTGAAAGAGCTGGGCCTGTAATACTTGGGCCCTGCTGTGCCACTTAAAGAAATAATAAGCCATTGTCTTCATTAAGCAAGCCTTGTTTTAGCAAACAGAATTCAGATACTAAAAAGGGAACATTTTTAAGGGGGGAGAATTAGAGACAGGGATGCTTTACAGAATTCCCTAGAGAAACTGCTTTGTTTCCACTATTTTATTGCTACTTACTGAGAAGATTCATATTCAAATAGGTTGGGGTTGTGAATCGGTCGTTTGCACATTCTCATGCACCCAGGAAGGCTATGATTATGGCTAATTACAATGACGAATGAAATCCTAACAAGAGTGCTCAATCAGATTGCTGTTCATGCATGAAACAACTAAGACTAGCCAATGGAGGTGTGATTTTGGTAATTACAAACAATGGGGCTAAGTTGAAAAAAGCTTAGTAAATCTGCTCGAGACAAAATAAGGTCTAATTAATCACTTTAAGTTCTGAATTCTCCAGATGATCTGCATGCTCTGTTCTCTGTAGCATTCTTTTAATAGACTGTCTAAGGAGTAAGAATGCTTCCTTTTTGCTCATACTTTCACTGCATAAAGTGCAACTGTTTCAAAATATTCTGACTTTCCCCTTGTGACAATCGTGTTGCAACCTGGTTTTCAGGCAAGTAGATGGAATGTTAGAAAAATAAATACACTGTTATTTGCCTTCCTAGCAGTGCCATTATCTGCGTTCAAAAAAAAAAGATAAAATTTCTTTAAGTTGTTCTACTATTACTTACCTCATTCCCAAACCTTATTTTGTTGAAGTAAATGGGCATCCTGACATCGCCTCCAAAGACTGCAGATTTTAAACATGCCTTAAAAGACAATTGTACTCAGGCTAATGTATATAAATTACTAAATACTTATAAAAAATTTTTAAAAAATTTATTACCATAATTTTGAATAAAGAAATATTAACACCATATATAAAAAGTCAAATGAAGTCCAGTTTTTTGGCAATGAACTTTGAGGGCAGGACAGTTTTTCTTTCATGTATTAATACTCATTCCAAATTTTATTTTAAACATACTGTTACATCGGTCAATATTTTCATATCAAAAATCCTTAAATTAGTTTGTCCGTAAATAAATACTATACTGAAGATAGTAATATGTGAGTAACACTTAGCCTGGCTTCAGTATATTAGGGAACATTTGAGCAACTATTTTTCTCATATAGATTCAATTGTATGAAGGGATCACCTGCATATTTGACTTAAGTGAAACCTTGCTTTGGCATAACCTTGAGAGGAGCCATTTGGGTTTTGAACTTTTAAGAGCACCAGTTGTTATGTTTGATGTAAAATAATAATAAATCTTCATGTTAAGTTTTCCAGCATATTTGTGTTCATCCTCAGAAAGTTACTTGTGTCTGGCTCTATAGAGTATGAAGGTGTTATTAGAAAACCTATAGAATAAATTCCCTTTATTGTACTGCCATGTAAAGAACCACAAACCACAATATGTGGCATTTGTTTTGGACCATTGTTGTTTGTGTGGATAAGTCTTCTGTAGTTTTATTTTCATTTAGACAAGTCTGCAGTTTGTCCCAAGGCTCTTTTTTATTAGAAAGCTCTCTTGGTACACAAAATATCTTTTCCTTGGCAAAAATGTTGATGATGTTGATGCACTGATTCAGAGTTTTACTGGATATTTCAGTTTTTGACTAGACAGTTTTAGTCACTGGTAGTTTCTGAGATCTCGGGGTAAATGATTAAGCTTAGATTTGAAGTGCTAAAATAACCTTAACAAAGTAGACTAAGGGTTCTATTTTTCACAGGATCTTTTAGATTTCTTAATAATTTTGCCAGTAAGGAGTAAAACTTTTGTCCCTGATTCTTCTGAAATAAATGTCACATTTATACCATGCAATGATGCATTGCCTAAGTTGCTGTACTTTTTTCATTATTCGTTGTCTTAAAACACATGATTTTCATAGTGTGGTTTGGCTGTGTAGAGGCCGCGGTGGCAATAAATAGGAACTCTTTGGCTCTCTACTAATTTGATAGGGATTCTGTCATGTTATGATTTATGAATGATCCAGTAGTGCACAAACCTCTCATTAATGATCATGGAACCACTACTTTCAACCAGGCCCAGACCTGTAGACTTCTCTGGATAAGCCATGATCTATAGTGATTCATGAAATGATTGAGCCAGCAAAATAGCTTGCTTCTCCCAGAATGATAATTTTCCCTTGCTGGTTCCTGCTGCTTCCTTTGGGTAAGTCCTAATGCTCAACTGAGCCTGAGACACAGGGTTGCTCACTTAACCAACAGTGGATATAGCATGCTGCTGGTTTGGTGAGCTGAATTGATCAGCAAGGGATCAGGACAATGCCAGAGCAAGCAGAAGGACAGAAGGGTGGTGCACATCCAGACATGGAGTTGGAGAGAGAGAGAGGAGGAAGTGGGACCTCCCTTCATCATCTATGTCAGGCAGATAGATTGTTGTAGTTATCTCTTGAAACTATGTCCTATGTAGCCCTTTATTGTATTTAGCACCTTTACTTCAGTTCCCTCCATTAACCAAATTGTTAAGCTTTTTGCCTCCTTTCATTGTGTCTAATATGTCTTAATTACCTATGCTTTTTGTGGCAAGCCTTTGTGTAATCTTTTCCTTTGATTCTGTGCGTCTTCAAATCATTACTTATTTTGATGACAGTACAGGAGCAGGAGTAAGAGTAGTATTTCAACCTTTTCTCTCCAAGAAGGGGGTCTCTGTCCTTCACTAATGTGAAAACCAAGATAGGAAACAATAATTCCTTCATCAAAGAAGTCCAACAATGCATAGCTCGTTGAGGCAGGTAGGAATAGGGTTTTCCTGCTGTTAGATAGCCATAGCTATCTGCTTGATTCCAATGGATTAAAATGTCTTTTAGCCCTGCTAGATTGTGAAAAGTATATTAAAAGCATATATGAAAAAATCCTCTAATTGTGTTTGGTTTAGGTTTTAGAAGATCATTAGAATTTTTTTAATATATCATTGATTGTAATTTTAGTCCTAAAGGAATGTTATAATTGGAGAGAGAATAAAATTAAGACTAGTGTGTTTGCATTAGTAGTCTATAAAATAGAATTTATTTTAAATATGAAAACATTATAGACTTCATAATGGTATGATGCAATATAAAGTTTTAATTGGCATTCATTTTTAGACGGCCTACATATTGCCCATAAAACCTTTGTTTTCTCATTGTCATGTTTTTTCATAGTAAAAATATGGAGCTGTAGTACTGCAACCTAAATCACTCTTTAGCTTATCAAGAAATGAATTTAGCAAAAGGCTTATGTAAGATGTTATTTGAAGTGTAAAGAAAATCTGATTTTATTTCTGTTAACAGCATATTACAGAATGTTGTAGATTTTAGCTTCTCTCCCTGCATTTGGTTATATATCCTCCATGAAATCTAAGAGTAGTTTAGAGAGCTTGTCAGTGTAAATAGCTTTACTGTGGCTTTTTGTATTCCTAATTGAGTTACTGTAACACAAAAGTGAAGCATAAACTTCAATATAAAGTTACTTTGGATAGAAACTAGATCCATGCCCAGAAATAAACCACTACAGATGCTTCATCTAGGCACTCTGACTTAGTTAATTTATTCTGCTTGTCAAAAACTTTTGGGATATAGGAAGCTCTGCTGCTCTAATGGTATCTCTGACAACTTATTCCCACAAGCATCAGCTTGGATATTTCATTTTGCCAACAGGAGGTGCTTAATTGACAAAGTATCCTGGAAAACATACTGAGGTTAGAATAGGATCCTATGCTCTCCACCGACAGAATTACGCGTGAATCAGGGAGCTCTATCAGTTTGCTGTCTACATTACTCCTGCCTATCTCAATGTCACTTAGGGTCGGAAGAATGAGGGACTCTCATATCTTTCTAGGTTAGTGTGTATGTTTCATATGTTTTGTAATGCAGCATATGAAAGATATATTCTACAGGTAATGAATGAAATCAATCATTCCATCATTACATCCTTGATGCTGCCAACCATTTCCTTCATAATTATTTTCTCACTATTACAGTGGCATTATTTTTGCTCTTCATTTCTGTTAATCACAGTATCAATGACTTTTTTTTTTCTTTTTTTCCTGGGACTTAGTATACTTTGTAATTGTTTCCCTTTTCTGGAGGTATTTGTAAGCCTTAGTGAGGATAATAGTGATACAAAGTTGGAAGGTGTTACTAATGCAGAGAGGAAACATAAATATGAAAAGTTAGACAAGTTTGTCAGCGGGAGTGCTAGAAATGGATTGAAACTTAATACCAAAATGTTATGTGTGTAGAGAATAAGAGTAAAAGTTACTCACAGTAATATTAACCTGATTCTTAGGGATTTTTTTTCGCAGTCATGTAAGTGGGAGTTTGCGTTTAACTTACATAAAACAGAAGGTAAAAAAGTTCTGACAAGTTGGCTGGAAGATGGCTACAGGATGTTGATATGATGCAACTCATGCAATTTTGCAGTGCATTAGTGCATTTAGGAGAGACAGGAAATATAGTGTTGTGCAAGGCATTGATAAGACCTAATTTGGAATATGCTATAGGTCCAGTCACTTGTATTCAAGCAAGACTAGCTTAAACAGGTGAAGAGAACTCCCAGAATGATGAGGAAAATACAATACCAGTTTTACTGAGAGATATTTAAGGCATATTTAAGGCAAGCGGCATATTTAGCCAAGCCAAAGAAAACTTGAGAAGGAAATATGTCTATTCAGAATTAATACATGTTTATAAATTGTGACTAGAAATTTAGTCAGGGGTGAAAATCTGGAATAATCTTCCAAATTGCATGGCACCACTTGAAACAAATTCCTGTAGATAATAAAATAATGTTTTTTGCACATGGCTCCACAAGTATGCTTATCTCAAACAGTTTGAAAACAGTTTCTTATTTGCACTGTATTTATTCAGTTCTTCAGGTTTTCTTTTTGTTGCCAGTAGAGAGTGCAACCAAAAACTTTTTTACTAGAAATACCTATTTTTTCCTCTTCATTTTTTTATTTAATTGCTTTTTTATTTGCTTTGAAGCACTTAGTATTTCTATAATTAAGAACAGGTTATCAGGACAATTTTTCTTCAGAAATCTGACTTACACTTGTGACAGAAAAAAATACTTATTGTAGCTGTAAGTGGATTCTGCCATCATGAAGCAAGCTAAAACAAGACAGATACTTTAAAGTAAAGACGGTATTTTTATACTGTAGATTTATTGAGCATGAGAATTTTTTGTATTATTTCCAGCTTTACCCAGTGGTCTCAAAGGTGTGCAAAAATCTTTCTACTCCAACTATATTTGCAGACTTACAGGCTGTTTAGCAACATTCTTGAAATAAATTTAAGAAATAGTAAAATAGTAATGTGGTGGTTACAGAGAAAGGTTGTATCACGATTCCTGATTCTGTTGATACATATTTTTCAAAATGGCACAACAGTCAGAGGACTTACTCAATACTAACTGGATCTAAACTTCCATTGTTACCTCATTATAAATTGCAATTTCCAGAAGATGCCAGGACTGTTGTATCTCTGTAACTATTTATTGATATAAAAAGGTATTGCATTTGATAGCAAACTCAGACTCGTTAATTCTAGCCTAAATTAAAAAAAAAAAAAACAAACTAATTGTGCCCACAATTTTGTTTTAGAAAATACTTATCACTTAAGTAGCCAAAGTAAAAATAGGAGAAGTTATGTTTTACTGCAGAGGTAAGAGCTACAAAATGGAATGTCACTTATTAATATCTAATTTTATTTGGGGATTATGAACATTTTTTGAATTTAGCAGCCTATCGCTTATAAATATATCTCTGCAAAATTTGGAGTTATGACGGGAACAAAGCAGGAAAACTAAGTTCTCAAAATATTTTGACAAGTGATTATTTGATAATCTTTTTAATATTAAAACTTTATATGTGTTCCATTATTTGTAATAAGGTGTATGTTAGAATGCCATAAACAATTCAATTCAGTGTACAAAGTAATCAGAACAGCTAGATCTGTATCTTTTTGCTAAAAAAGGACTTTGTTTATCCGTTATGTAGTAATGTTGCAATAAACTATTTGAAGGTTGTTAATGACATATAGTATGGGAGTTTTTATAGAAAACAGTGTTGCAATCTTCAGGCAGAAAAGACTGAATAATTTGTTTGTTTATAGTTAGACACAATGTTTTGCCAGCTAATCTGTTTAGAACTTCATGAATACTATGTGTATGTTCTGCATTATAACTATGGAACAACAGTATTCCCTTCAGAAAAGTTTAAAAGAAGGGAAGAAAGAGAGAAAGGCAAATAACTGATTTCTTGCTCTTGACAGAGGACCCAGCAGGAATTGATATGAACTGGTTGCTGGGTAACTTACAGCTGCTCCAGTAAGAATATCTTATGGCAAGCATTCCTCTGGGCAGTGATATTTAGGACCATGTCTGGAATTAGAAGAAAAGCAATTTAAACACAAGTAATGAAAAAAGTACCTTAATTTTGCTGGAAGTTTTACAGGTCATATTTATGATTCCTTGGATTTTATTATTAATTTTATATTAATACAGTTTAATTGACCTAAAGTAAGACATAGTGTCACCGAGTCATGCCAAATTGGTTACCAGAAACAATACTGCCATGTCAAAGCACACAAGCGTGGCTTAATTAACCTCTTTATGATAGTTTTTAAATATTTTTAGTGATTAGCGAGAACTGTCATATGACAATAAATACATCTGAGTAATTACTACTATATAGTTCAGAAGCTAAATTGCAATCAAAAACAGAACCATATAACACTTTGCTAAGAACATTTTAATCAATTAATTTGAAATTGCAAAACCGTTTTTACACTTAATTTCATATAGGCTTTTTTTTTCTTCATCCTGTTCAATATCTGTTCCTGAAACTTCTGATAAAATCCTGCCATAAGAGTTAACTTTTTAAATGGAAATCAGTCTCACTGCCTGGTGAGTGAGAAGAAGAAAGCAGACCTATACTAAGAAAAGTCTTTTGCATTTCACTTTTGCAACAGTAATTTTCTAGAAGTAGCTATCAGTTCCTTCAATACAAAAAACTTTCCGTGCAACCTGGAAAAAGTTCATAGAATAAGTCTAATATTTTGTCTAAACCAATAGATTAAGATATATTTGCATAATAGCAATTGTCATAACATAGAGAATGAGAGAATTCTAAGAGAAGGCTTAAATAGAGACATTTTAAAATCATATTTCATTTATCATATATTCATTCATAAAATCATACTTCATTTAATAATGTCTATATAATTTATTTTAAAATGTGTTGTTTAATGAAAACCCAGGAGGCCAGAATATTTTTAATGAGGTTTAAAACAGTCAAGGAATACATATCTGACAGGAGAAAGGATTCTAAAAAGTACTGGGCTGTGAAAATGAGCAGTTGGAGGAAGCCAGCATTCCCTACTATTCATAATACACAAACCCATTTACTTCCTTTAGGAAGTTATAAAGTGGCAATGCAAAAAATCTCTTGAAATGAGAATATGCATTGTAGGGATGCTTCTAATGCCTTTCTGTGATAAATATAGCTGTGTAAAACAAGACTTTTTTCATATTGCAGTGAGTGAATGTTTAATGAATGCCATGTAATAGTTCAATATCAAGTGAGAGATTTTAGTGGCATACCTATTTTTTTCCCTTAAGCACTGCCATGTTGTTTTTTAAAAAACCTTATTAGTCTTACAAAATAGACTTTATTTATCTTAAAGTAGAGGTATTCTTAATGGTTACAATAGTTGCCATCATACTTCTACTCTGAAATGCTTCTGATGAGCTTTCTTGTGGAAATGAAAAAATCCCCATCAATTAAATATTATTGTTAATGAATTTTGCAGTCAATTCAGTATTCTAATATCATTAATTTCTCCATTATTTTTGTCCATCATTTCTTCTCCAGTAATTTCCCTTCATTTTGGGATTAGTTTCTTTGCGTGCTAATGAAGTGATGCTTGTGTTTTCTGTTAGGGAGAGGGGTAAGTAAGTTTCCTTAGTAGTCTGTTTCTACATTCACTTTTCTGGTATGTTATATCGTTGAAGTTCCTTTGACATGTAAATAGATGTCATCTGCCTAGTTGCAAGAGTAGTATCTGTTTTATTCGTACTACTAAATTACATGGAGAAAGAATTGACCTCATTTTAATTTTTCATGTTCAGCTCATATATTTTACTGACAATTATACATGTCACTTCAAACTGAATTTCAGGCCTGTTACTGAAGCCTCCCATTCGTTTTAATAAGCACAATCCCAGTACTGAATGGGAATGAAAAAGATTATTCTTGAATTCAGTGAATATTAAAACTGTAGATTCATTGTTGTTACCCAAAGTAGATTTCAAGTTCCAATGATCATATTTTTTCATTTCAGAGCCCCAAAAAATTTTATATCTTATTATTCATAAGAACAAGATGCTACATACTCATTCAAAGGTCTGTTTTTCTCATTTCTAACAGTGACTGGGATGAAACAGGGAAAATATCAGCAGGGTAAATATGTCTTCTAGATTCTCTAGTATATCCTTCAAGTTTCCAACTATCAGAGGCTTAGCAGCATCCTAAATGGCATGCTGAATTCAAATTTTTCATTTAGGAAGATTGGATGTACCTTTCCTAATCCTTTTAAATGTATTTACTAATTCATCTCCACAATATACTTTGTTAGTAAACTCTGCAATTTCATTCTGTATGGAAAAAAAAAAAAAAAAGCTTCCTTTGATTTTAAATTTATCCCTGATTGTTTTTTTCTCTTGTATTATGAAAAAAGGTTTGTTTGCAAAACAGTTTTTCTATCAATTTCTCACTGGGACATCAGCAGCACAGTAAGAGGCAATTCTATTTCATGGGGAGGTAAGTAGTAGAAAAGGTTCTTTTTCTCTTACAGTGGTGAAATGCAGGTTGAGATAAATGTAGTTTAGTAAATAAACTTCCATTACTCATACTAGTTTGTTATAAAAATAAATTATACTTTATAATTGGAAGGGGCCTCTGAAGGTCATCTGGTCCAAACGCCCCATGCAGAAACAACTTGGGTCAGGTTGCTCAGAGCTGCGCCCAAGCGACTCTTTTTAACATCTCCCAGAATGGAGATTCTACAGTCTCCATGGGCAACCTATTCCAATATTTGATGATGACCACAGTAAATTTATTTCCCTTGTATCCAGTTCAGATTTCCCATGTCATGCCCATTATCTCTTGCCTATTGCAGTGCACCTATCAGAAGAGTTTGGCTCTCTCTTCTCTTGCATTATGTAGCTGAAGACAGCAGTACGATTCCCCCTTTCTCTTCCTAAGACTGAACAGATGTTATTTCAGCGTCTCGTCGTAAGTCATGTCTCAGCCCTCTGACCATCTGGATGGCTTTCTACTGGACATCTTCTTGTAGCAGGGATCACTAAAATGGACACAGTATTCTAGACATGGTCTCTGAAGTACAGAATAGAGGGGAGAAATTACTTCTTTGACCTGCTGGCTACAACACTCCGTTTAGTCACTCTTTCCCTGTCCTACTGAATGTTGGGCCCACATTTTCCTGAGTTTTCTTTTTGCTGCTAACATGCTTGTTCAAGCCCTTCTTTTTACCCCTCAAATTTTCACTCCTTTCAACTCCATGTAAACTTGGATTTTCCTAACTGCAACTCTGCACACTCTGTATTCATCATGGGTAGTCATCATGGGTCTCTAATCATCATAGGTAGTCCATCTTTGCTTCTGTCTACTGTATAGTTTCTTTTGATGTTTGAGCTCAGTCAGGAATTTTGCATTCATCTGTGCTGTCCTTCTGCCATGTTTGCTTGACTTTGAAGAGGTTGACATGCTTTGAAGGGGTTGTCCAGCTCTTTTGTCCCCCTTTGTCCTGCAGCACAGTTTTCCATTCTGCTGTGTTCTTACTACATTTTTTGATCCATCTGTGATGGCACACAGATTCCTTAAAAGTACACTGGCACATCTTGTCAGAAAAAATATACCATCAATGCAAACTGTCAGCTTGCACAGGAGAAATGTATTGTAGACAAAACTGTACGTGCTAGTCTCTAAACTCTAAAAGATAATCCAAATTTAGAAGAGAAAAATGGAAAATTGAAAAGAGATATTTGACTTTTAAACTATTCGCAATCATGAAGACTAACGGTTGTGTTCTTTTCATATAATAGTAGAAGAGAATCCCGTCAAAGTCACACTTTCTAAAAGCTACTTATAATTCTGACTGTACTGACAGAATGAAAAGTTGAGGTACACAGGCTAAAATGTTTGTTGCTAATTAGTACTTTTAGTTAGTGTTAAAATGTAGCAGTCCATCTCTGTGTGAATTGTGTTTAACACTTGATAATAAACCTAAAAAACTTAAAACAAGACCCTTTCTATCACTGACTGCCAGGCAGTTGAAATCTAATTTAGGATTTTTTTTAGTTTTAATTTTTAGTCTTTAAATTGTTTTGCTGCTACACTTTCTTTAATGTATTATTTAACATTGAATTTGGTCTTTCATAGTTCTATATATCAAATCTTTTAAGAATACTATTTTTCTTTTCTTAGCTGTGGATTTTTTTCAGTAGTGGACCATTCATATTGAATAGTTGTGTAATATATAAACCCCTCTACTCCTATCAGTTCAGCTGTTAAGAGGCATTCTATATTTCAAATGACTGAGACATTCCACTTTTGTACAATTCAGGACTGTACTGCAAAGTGGGTAAACCCTGAACCTTTTTTCCTGGGAAGGTGCAATTTATAATTTCACATACTCAAAGAGAAATATTAGTCTTTAGCAGCGCCAGATGGAGTATAACTCATAATTGATAATAAAGTTAATTCCCAAAACATGATTGGCTTTTTATTTTCTTTTTTTCCTATTGAGTATATATTTTCCCCCCTGCTAGTAGCTGTTGATATTATAAATGATCTTATTGCATTTTAAAATGAAAAGTTTTAAGAATCTAGGTGACAGCCATCTACAGTTCATATAACTCTTCCGAAGGTCAGAGTGTGTTTTTGTTCTAAATACCTTGAAATACACGAAAATAAATACATGAAAAACAAAGACTCAGTTTTACCTTACCTGAAGCACTGTTTCTTTGTCAAATTCCTCATCCATACTGTAACATCTGCACCACAACTACTAAGCACTGGAATTGTTATACTAGATCAGAGAATGGCTAGCCCTGACCTGTTATATTCTGGGTTATGTTTCACCCAGAACCAATAGAAAGTAAACGAAGCCCCACTGCAGAAATATAGATATATAGAATTATCTGAAAATTTCTTCTTATAGTTGCAAATTGACCAATACTCTGAAGCACAGGGTATCCCACACCCCTAGCTTCAAAATACTTTTTAAAGGATTGACTCATGTCTTTTGTTGTGTTATTGTATTGTATTATTAAATTCTTTTTTTTTTT
>VXAK01019889.1:0-66999 GCA_013399435.1 Arenaria interpres
GGTGAGGGGGCGGAGGGAAGGGGGCGGAGGGCCCACATGACACAGGACGGTGAACCTGTTGGAGGTCGCTTCACGGCGGAGTCGACTTCCACCTGGGAAGGGCAGGGGGAGAGCAGTGTAAAAACCTGTAAGGTTTGTGCATCGGTGACTGCACAGAAATTCTTCCTGTGGAACAAATCAGAAATGTTCATTTGACAGATGGGGAGGTCTAAGGCTTAAGAGAAGTATGTCTTTTCCAGCTCTGTAGAACAACACTAAATATTAGTAACTTCTGAGGTGTTTTGTTAGCGTTTGTAGTGAGCTGCGTGCTGCATTGAAGGCGCTTTCCATAACAGGAAAGAAAAGCTCATACCTGGGCAATAAGTCTTCTCACATTTCTCTTTTCAGGCTGGCTGGAAGGAAAACCATGCAACGTTTATGAATGAACTGAAAAACCTTCAAGCTGAAGGACTTACAACTCTTGGCCAGTCCCTAAGAACAGCTTTTGATTTATTAAACTTAAATAGATTAGTAACTGGCATAGACAACTATGGGCAGGTAGGTTGACTGTTAATAGGTGGAAAAATCATAAAAACACAAACTTCCCAGAGATAATGATTAGGTAATTGTCCAAAGTGGCATCTTCATGAAATACTCAATATGGGGGCTTCTTCAACAGTAAGCAGAGCTCAGATGGAAATGGAGTTGGCTGGCCATAGTTTGGTACCCAACTTTTCTTTCTTCTCTTTTTTTTTTTTAACTTCAGTTATTCCTCAGTTTTTGAACTATGGTATAGCCTCCAAGTTGACCTTCTCAGTTAAACTTTGAGGTTTTTTTGTATCAAGTCTGTGTTTCAGAAACCTTAGCTGGTGAGCCTGATGGGGTCATGAGGACTTTGCTTTCTTTATACAGAGCTGGATAATCAATTAGGTACGGTTTGAGAGATGAGCTGTTATTTCTAACAACACTGCATGTCCAAAAGAACTGAACAGAGCACAACTTTTCAAAACCCCTTTCTTTCCAATGAGTTTACTACAGCTTTTCTCTGCTGGGAGGACAGGACATCTGTATACCTGTATTTTTATATATCTGCCTATTGTATCAGAGCCTTGAGAAGCTGTGCTAAATTTCTATATTGCAGCTATCCCTTTAAAACAGGAGTTATTTTTGGGGTGGGCCAGCATTCTCTTGCTCAGTAGTATGAGTTGCTGAAAGACAGAAACTTGAGGTTAAACATGCGCTTTAGGAAGCATACCCAGTTCTTTCTGGCACCGGATCAAATCCTGGACTTGTTTTGCATAAAGGACGATACTAGTATTGGGCAAAGTGTATCATGTATTTTTCACGTGGGACATACTAACTTGATTCTCCTCTTTTTCGTTTGTTGTTCACACGTAATGCTCCCTCTACTATCTGAGGATTAGTTACTGCTCTTGGTATTTAACATGGGAATGTGGTTGTGAAAATAAGTCCCTTTTCTCCCCCTCCCCTTTACAGTCTAAGCAGAGTCTGTGCGGTAACATGCCATGTTTGTTTGGGAAGGAAATTTCTCTCTCTCACGTTGCATTGTGTGGCTTTGCCACTAGGTGATCGAGTGAGCCTAAACATTTTTAAAATGCCAGTTTAGTGATGAAACTTAAAAAAAAAAAAAAGTGCTAGTTCCACACATGGTTATTTTTTTGCCTATTACCATCTGCTGTCCTCTTATACATCTGTGTGCTAATCTTTCCCATTTTCTAATGTTTTTGTTTAGTTACATGAGCTATATGAAGCTTTTTTGAACACTGAGCGCTGTAGGCACACACATGAAATACTTGCTCTTTCCCGTTGCTACTGATTATTATAACACTCTAAACCCCTAATGTGTCAAACACATTAAACCCATGTCACATAATTTGCTGTAAGTGAAACAGCAGTGCTTGGCTACTCAATCAAGTGGGCAGTAGAGTCCTCATGACTGTTTTGACTCACTGGTAGTGTTCATTACTGCAAATAGCTGCTCTTTTGTCTGTGGAGCATTGACTTTTTCTTTGTCTGATTTGTTTCGGTTACAAGTCTCTGTCTGGGCTTGAATCCACCCTTGCTTATGCATGGTTTTTGCTCTGTTCCACACGTGGAACGGGCTGTTGAAGAGGTGTTCACATGTGCAGTCAGGTGACTAACTAGAAATTCTAACTCTGTTTAGTGTCTGCAAAAATAGATGAATATATTGCAAGTGCTGGGTCATCTGCTGCTGAAGTCACAGGTTCCCTTTTTGGCTATACTAATCAAAGTAGTGTTTTTTCATAAATCAGATAAAATTTTCCAGCACTTAACTGGTCCTTCGGTGCTCGCAGGATGAGATCCAGGGCAGTTAACTTTCCTGAACTTCACATTGGCCTTTGAGCCATGTCACGTTATCCTGTCAACTTCTTATTGCTCATGTCTACTACCTAAAATTTGCTGAAGATAAGTGGGTGTTTAAACGCACATGGTATGAGAAACTCACAAATTCAGGATAATAAAAGTGACCAGAAGCTCAGTTGCATTTCAGATAATTTTCGCTCAACATAAAGTGCTGACTCACTTTTTTTAAAGCAGTTACAAATATTAAGACCATAAAATACTTGAGTCATTTACTTAACTAAAATATAGCAGACATGTTTGAAGAGTGATTATCTTAGAGTGGAAGGAGAAGATAACTTTGCAAGAGTACACCATTTAGATGATCTTAGGTGTGGTGTTCCATGAAGTAATAAATCTAAACTTTCACTAAGCTTTGCTCTGGAAAATTTCTCTCTTATTTTAACACCTTTTGACTTAACACGCTTGTTTTTTTGGTGTATTGACGAGCTTCTAAGCTATGTGTTAAGGTCCACTGATTCCACCTGTGTGAATTATAAAACAGTTTTTTATTGTACCTGCAAACGACAAGACATGATACAAGCTTGATAGGGTCCTCTGGTTGTGTCATCCAATGCCATGATGTCTTGTCCCCTGTTGAGTATGAGCTATTTGTTTAAATGGCAGCGTGACTCACTAAACTTGATTTCTTTTAAAGTAGACCAAAGTTCTCCATCAGCTGACTTCCTGAACAAGAGTGATGGCTGAACGGTCATTCTGAAATTGAGGAAAATCTCCTGCTTCATATTTTTTTGCAACATTAATGTTTGGATTTTTAATACGAGTGTTTATGATACTACTTTTTCAGTAAATAAGTACTGACTCAGTTGCTAATGAAGATTGAGTTACCAAGTGTACGGCTGTTTTAGCTGATCCCAGTATCTCACATTCAAATTTTAAAGGGACCCTGTCAACATCTTTAGATTATCAAGAACCTGGAAGATTTTTTCATAAGCTGTTTCTGATATTAATGCTGTGGTATGACTATATACACCTTTTGTCTTACCTAGGGTTGTTAGATGCACAGTTTTGTGAAGGTTTTTGTCAACAACAAGAGATTTTTGAAAGTACACATATTTAAAAGTGATTATTCTTTTTAATTTTACTGCACTTCCAGATGGATAAATTCTGTATTATATTGCTTGAGTCCAGTAATAGTTAGAGGGATTTTTTTCCCCCATAGTATGCTTTGTGCTGATTATGATAGCAGAAGAATGAATCTTCAAATAGGCTGTCAGCTTTTAATGTTCACTAAAAATAGTGGTCCTCTTCACCTTCTGCATTTTTATGAAAAGCCTTGAAAAAGATACAGGATTTGGATGTCTTCAGGAAGAAAGCAGTTTAAACACATTAAGTTCAGTAAGCGCTCACTGTTAGATCACACAAAACATTGTACTTCATTAGCCCAGTTTGCACTTAGCTAATTGACTAATCTTTGTCATATTTACCCCAGTTCAGCTTCTCCATTGTTTCAGGTAGTCTGAAATACCAGACCTTTTACTAGCAGATTTTCTATCCTCTTGGAATACATTCCTAAATCTTATAGCTGTGGCTTGTTCAGCTGTACGTATGAGGTCACAATTTAACTGAATGGTTTTGAGTGAGGTAAACATGCAGCTTGTTATAGTTGATGAAAGGGTTAAATACTAACAGATGTGTTTCTTTTTCTGTGAAAACAGAAAACATAAAGAATGTAGCTATTTTTATAATACAGTAAAAATGTAAACAAATGGTTGAATCGAACCATCTATGTATTTGAATTATTTGCAGTTCGTAGTGAAGTTTCTAAGACTGAGCTCTGAATCTAAGGTAGGTAAAATATGTCCCAGTGGTGTTTTGCTACTCACGTGCAAAGGACCAACACAGCACTACCAAAACTTGAATCTGATGGATGTTTGAAGCTGCTAAAGCTCTGATTCTCTGATAGCTTGTGTGTTTCACCTTGCCTATTGTTATTTGCTTAACAAAGGTCTCTTACTGTTTTTTCCGCAGTATTGCATGGAATGAGGTTTGAGAGGATAAAATGTACTTACTTGAGTTGATTTCAAAGTGATTGAATTGATGTTTCAAGGTATTTTTCCAAATCTTTTCAGGGTGAAACTTCCTTTTAATATTGTTGCTAGAAATGGTACTTTTCAATAACATGAGCTTTTTATGAGCTTTTTATCTCACTAGAGTATCTTGCACATACTCTTCAGAATCATAATTATTATTGACATGGTAAAACTGGCTTAGAGATGAGTTTTTGACTTTTAAACAAATTTGGTGTAACAAAAGCACCTACTGACTTAGGTGTTTTGAAACAGAAAAGCCAGCTATAGTGCTTCTGTAATCCAAGTGGACTTGGGATAGGTATTTTTCGTTCACGGTAATGAATAAGGTACCCTCTGGATTTAGACTCATACAAGAAACACTGTATGATGACTTCCCAGGCTGCGTGCAGTTTTGGTGAAAGCCTTTTTTTCCTGCAGTGCATTTCACGTATGTACAAAAGCGTGACTAAGAAATTTTGAAACAAACTAAAATCCAAATGGAATTCAACTGATTAAGAGGAGACCTATTTCTGACCTGAAGGTTGGAAGGTGTCCTGCAAATAATGGCATTGTTTTTAAACGCCACATTTTTTTTTTTTTCCCCAGGGGTTTTATTCACACCATGTATGACCATCAAACAATCTAATCTTAGGTTAACTACTACTTTGTAGTTCTCTCTGAATATATAGTTAGATCAGTTTGTAGCTACAGTGGCAACACTGCTGATAATTTCACACAGTAAAACTTAGTGTTGGTCTCTAGAGAACAGTGTTTTGCCATAATGGCTTAAATACTATAGTATTGCAAATACATATAAATAGTATCCCTAGGAGATCAAGTCTAATTGTGCTTATAGGCACATGGGAGCTTTATTTTTAAGTCACGTATTGTAGACTGACTCCTTGCTTATCTGTGCTTATGTGTGTAAAGATGTGCTGAGCTTAAAAAAACAACTATAATCACACGTATGAAATACTGTCCCCTAACGTTGCATACGTTACACTTTTGCAGTGAAACATTCTGTTTTCTTGAAATCGTTGAGCAGTTTATTTTCCAGTTGGTTTTTTTTTTTTTTTGAAGATTGTTACTGGGTTTCCTTGTTTTCAAAAGTCAAAATCCTTGGACTTTTGTCTTCTTATTCTGGGGCTATAAACACTGCACTGGAATGGCCTGTGTTGTGTGTGCATCCAAATTTGGAACCAAAGTTTGGGTTAACATTTCCTGCTTTGTCACGCTGGCAGTGGCGGCACAGGCGATTTGCTTCTCATGTTGGTAGAGGGTAGAGCTTTACACTTCTAGAGCAGCTCTCCCGTTCTTCCCTGCCCCGCCTCCCAAAACCAAATGGGGCAATTTCATGTAGAAAATAACATAGCAAGCTTAAGCATGGTAATGGCAGAAATACATAAAAGAAAGGATTTCTCATAGGCTCCTGCTTTCTGTGGAATAGAGATGGTTTTAACATAAACCCATATGCCTGTTATGGCAAAGGTCTATATGTGAAGTGCTGGTGCAAGGCAGTTTTTCTCTCCTCCTACATGATGAAATTAAGCATATTGCTTCAAATTTATATCTTTTAGTCTGTAACCTTTAAACGCGCCATCTTGTCCACCCTTGAAATTTTTAGTTTTGTTTTATAGTATCCTTTAATGAGGACTGTGGCAGGCATTGTTGTGAGGTGGAACTGCATGCCTTTCAGCCTTCCCAGAGCAACAAAGTTGACTGAAATTCTAAATAATAATAATCACATCAGACCGAAGCGTTCTTAAGATCACTTGTCTAGTTGTAATCCAGTATATTTTTAAAGAATAATTTAAAAGTTAAAACAAGCATACTTTATATTTTCCGATGAAAATGATCTCATCAGTCTGTTTTACTAGCAGAAAGAAGTGAGATGCTTCCTTGTGCTCTGAATATCAAATATGCTTTGACCGCTTTGAATCTTTAAGTGCTCGGTATTTCAATAAATTTGATTTGGAAGGGACAGTGCTATAACATGTTCATTGTGGCTTTGATTTTGAAGGGTTGGGTGAACGCATTCGTGCTGCCAAAGCTTAAGCAGATGATAGAAACGTCTGTCTCTGGCTGATATTCTTGGAGTCACCGAAAAGTAGTCAGAGGAAGTCTCGAGGACTGTTAGAAGTACCAGAATTTTGTCTCTTGGCTTGACTTTCTATCTGCCTCAGATAGAGATTCATTTGCCTCAGGTTGTTACAGACTGCTTGGATTTACTAGATTTCTTATTTTGGGTGCTTAAAGGCACGTGTCCCACAGTTGAAGTATTCTTGTCTTTTTGAAATGTATTTGCACTTCATCACAGCCCGTTGTCAGGGAGGCAAGGCAAATACGTATAGATAAAGCTGGGAGTTTGGTTATCTTGTGAAGCACAAGTATTTATTTTTTTTTTTTTGCCAATGTCTCCATCGTTATGTTTATTCTCTTGAAGCTTGTTTTCACTTTTTCTACTGAATAGTTGCATTCAGTCTTGGATTTCTGTTGTGGGCAGCCCGTATCTCTGAAGCTTGAAGGGAAGAACGGTTACTTGTGTATGTGTCTAAGTTTTAATTCAGCTGAGCCTCAGTTGAAACTGATTGTGTTGCTTCAGAGTCTTGCTGTTGCTTTTTTCTTGTAGCACAGTCTTTACCTTTAACAACACAGTGAGTCTTGTATTTCATAGAATATTCCCTTATCTGCATGTCCCACTTAAAGAGCATAATAATGTTTCCACTTCATGTTGTGATTTTAGCATCATATTGTCTGTCCCTTGTTTCAAGTTGTTTTCACTTGTTCTTTATGCAAAACATTGGAATTTTATATAATTTGTGAGTGTTAGTATCTAGCTAATATATAACTCTTATCAATTGTCCACTTTGCATTGTGTGATTATCATGCTAATTTTAATTTTCCGAAGTGTAGACCAGTCTCATTTAAAGAAAAATTAACATTGCAGATAGGAGAAAATGGTTAGATGTATTTTTAGGATAAATTTTTCATATGTATTAAAAGATGCTAGATTTTTCTTTTTTTTTTTTTTGTTTTTTTAAATGGACTAGCCTGTGCACCATAAGAGATTTCTGATGATCCTGTAGTATATTTCTGTGATGTCTACAAAGGATATCACATGTTCATGAAGTATTTTCCACATATCGGCATATTTTTACTATTACAATTCTGAATATTGACAGCAAACAGGATTTCAGGTTCTCTATCACTGCCTGTAAATTTTATTTTAAAAAAATGCTGGAAGGGATCACTCTGGTACTGTAAAGTTGGCCCCTTATGGACTAGATTTTTCAAAAATGTATTGTATAGGCAATTTCAGTCTTAGATTAATGAGAGATCAAGTATCTGTTACCTAAGCGCCTGTTGTTTTCATTCTAGAGACTGTGTCTTTGCCTCAGTTAATCGATTTGCCCTAGCTTACATAAATCTACAGTCTACTATAGGTTTAAGCCTACATTTTCTCTAGTAGGTAAACTACGTTAGTGCCTACAGCTGAATTAAAATAGGTAAGAAGTTGCTGGCTGCAAGATACGATATGAACCTTAGTCAGGAACCTTGTATGATGATGATAAGGACATTGAATATACAAGACTTCTGGTTGTATGAGAGGACAAGAGGATTTGTCAAAATCTGATCCTACTGTCGTTCTAATAGGGGTGGTAAGCGTGGATCTTGCAGCACTGCAGTGGTAGATAACTAGAATAGCAGATAAATGTGTTGATTGTGTCTAACATAGTTCCACATCTTTAACATCTGAGGTCTTTTAGAAGACTGGTCTAGCAGGAGCTGTGGTGCAGATGAGGTCTCTAGCTATGGGGGTTTGACAGCAATTCAAGGACTTGCATATTGAAACTAATGCTTAATGTTGTCTTGTTGACTTGGCCAGGAAACTTCTACCCAATTAATGACATTTGATGTCTGCTCAGTGTAGCCACTCCCATTTCCTTTAATTTATAGGTGTTTTATTTTCTATCTACATGTGACTGCTACTGCTTTTGGAGAGCAGAGTGTTAATCTGATGTCATCTAATAGTAATGTTTGAGGATAAATTACCTGAATGCACTACGCATTTTGTCAATGTCTCCTTGAGCCAAAAAGCTACATTGAGCAAATCAAGAGTATTTGTCATTGGAATCAGTTTAGTGCACTGATGTTCTTTTTTGATGCTCAGCATACATTATGATGTCTCGTGCTCATAGTTGTGCCAAACTTTCTCCAAGTTGTGAGTGTGATTTCATGTTGTAAAATAAATCAATGATTGATCCAGATCCTTAATAAGCAGGACTGGTGACCTGTGGTTTGGAGTCTGTTTTAAAGCAGCTGAGTTGTTCCTGCTGTAGTGGTGATAAACTCCAGGAGGGAGTTGTGGGGAGTCTTGGGACAGTTATTCAGAAGAATTGTCCTATGTTTGTGAGTCAATAAGCTGCTTTCAGTCAGGTGGTTAGTATTTTGGATTGATAACCCCCAAAAAGATAGGCAGAATTTTGTAGAGAACTCTCTTTTTGGTTTTTCTCTTGGGTGATGTGTTTGGGGCTTTTTTTGGTGCTCCTTTTTTTTTTTCTTTTGGTGTGATTGTTTTGTGTCTTGTGGTGTTTTCTTTTTTCTGTATGTTTTCCCTGCTCGGTGTGCTGGCAACTATGAGATTCATTACCCTTCTCCAGTATATGGAGAACAGAGCCTGGCTTAGCACTGTGAATTGCACTGCCTGAGCCAGGACCAGCTATGTACAGTCATTGCTGTGAAGCAGAAAGGCTGCAGTAATTAGGGACTTGATCCAGGATTTGACAAGGTCAGTTATTTTTGGAATAAAACATTCAGGAATATTTTTAGGAAATAGGACCAAAATCATCTTTAAACCCAGATTCCTTGGGGCTGACTTTAAAGTTATGTTTGGTGTGGATGGTTATTTTAGGTGGGTTTTTTTTGAAGTTTATAAAAGCTCAAATATAACCTTTTTTTTTAGCAGCTTGCCTTTACTATATTCAGTCAAATAACTTCAGAAACCACCAGGATTTGTTAGTTGATTTACCCAATTTCATATGATTTCAGTAGTGATTAATTTACTAATCTGTAACTAATAAGATGCATATTTTTTTAAGTAACGGTTTCAATTGCCTTAAAAATAAGGTTCAAGTTTTCACCACTGTTTCTTTGCTGCTTATATATTTCAATTTAGTTGAATGTATGGAAAAGTTAAAACTCTTCCCTTTTTGGGATTGTCATGTATCTGTCATATCAGTGCTTAGGTGCTTCAAATATCACTGACTTTTTGTTCTTCTTAATTTCAGTGCTGTTTTTCACAGTTTAATTACTTGCTGGAATTCACTGTATATGAAGTCCATTCTGTGTTTGCTTTTTTGTTTTTCTGTTGTTTTGAGAATGTCACATAATAGTGGAAGATTCAAGGACTGAGTTGTTTTTGAAACTTACCAAGGACCTCATCTAAATTGGAGCAGTTAGAAGTTAATCAAGACGTTACCACTTATATAATATGTTATTTAGAACTCAATTAAATTTGTTCTTAGATGAAAGAAACAGGACAAACCTTTATACTAAACTGGCATTTTTGAAACTCTGTGACTTAGTAATGTTGGGAACTCTATCATTTAGGCACATGAAGACATCTTAACATCTTGAGATTTTAACTTTGATGTCTTAGTAAATCCTACCATGTATTCATCATTACGTTATTGTTGAGTATGAACATAGTCTAAAAGTGCTCCCTTGACATGCATCCATTCTGTTTTCACATGTGCACTATTCAATATGGAGATTTTGTAAACCAGAATGATCATTTCTTGCATTGGATCTCCTTTTGAGGATCTTCAGGTTGCTTTTTTGGTTTGCTTGCAGTTAAGTTTTGGTTTTGTTCCCGGCACAAACTTTTTGAGTAGAATTTCAAAATGACTGAAGTTGCGCAATTAAATAGTCTTTAAGCAGTACATTCAGTGCCAGACTTGGAAACCCAGAATGTGTAAAGATATGGGCATCTATAAAAATGATACGAAGCACAGAGAATTCTTTTGTTGCATGTTTCAAGATGGGTATGCAATGAAATCATTGCCTATAGAACATAAACTTGCAAGCTCAGGCAAAGCAAGCAGCTGATGTGCTTAAATATATTTCTGTGGTTTTTTTTTTTTGGACAAAGGGTTTGTTGTCTCTTGTGCAATTCAGCTAGCTGTTCTTTCTCTGTAGTATTTTTAATTTCAAAAGTGATATCTGGCTGGATCTTTGGGGGTTTTTATTGCTGTAGGGCTTTCTGTCTGGGCAGGACATGTATAAGATCACATATGTTTGGAGCTCCAATTGTTAATTGAAGCCATAAATGGTTATTCGTTTAAAAGATTATTTATTTTGTTTTTTAAAAATTCTTAGGAGCAAATTATTTTTTTCATCGCATTTATGTTCTTAAGTACCTTAAATTTGATTTTCTTAAACAGAACTTACATAGCTTATGTTATAGAGATACTAGTTGTTTCAAGAATGCTCCCTTCATTCTCATATTCTGTAACTGGTGTGTTGAGGAGTTTAATTTCTGGCTCAGCTCTAGGAAATGTCAGCTGTTGCACTTGTGTTCTGCTTCGAAAACATTTTGCTAACTAGTTTGTTTTTTTGTTGTTATTATTTAAACCTGCAACTTGTTTGTTCCGCTCATCTGAAATACAGAAAGCTTCAGTTGTACCACCAAATCAACCGCATAACTGCGTGTGCAAAAATAATTTTACCTACTGATAATCTGTAGTGCCAGTAAGGGATGAAGCAAAACCCATGTAACTACCTTGTAATCCTCCATAGACATTCCAAATAAGAAACTGTGATTAGTGCATGTCTTGGGCATTGTAGTAACTCTTACATATTTGTAATTTGGTTAACTAAGCAATTGTCTAGGACATGAAAAATTACTTTGCTTATAACAACCTTGCTTTAGCCTATAGGGAAGGACAGTTGTACATGGGTGAATTTAGGTTTTGGAATCTCCTCACCTCATGGAGGAAAGGTCTTTTTTGGTACCCATCCTTACTGCAAAGTCATTGCCATTGATACCCTGACTTTCAGTGTGTGAATAAGTGCAGGAGAAATCTTGACTGCTTGAACAGCGTTTTCCATTTCCTTGGGGGGAAAGGTGGTGAGTTAATGGAAGCATGAGTTCAAACCTTGATAGATCTTAGTTTCTTAAAACTCTGTTTTTAAGGTCTTCCCCAAAAGATGAAATAATTTGAGATGGAATACTATTTTTTAGCTTCAGAAGAAAAGGGAGAGTGTGTGTGTGATACACTTGAGTGTTTATGTCTGAACTGTCCAAAAGGTAGGCAATTGGCAGCAAAAAAGGGAGAAGTGGAATGATAGTATGTGCTGTCCCTTGTGTCAGAGACCATGAACTAACTGTTGGATTAAATCATGAGGTTAGAGTTCAGGGACTGATTACTTCTTATTTGTACTTACACAATAATTTAGGATTTTCTAGGTTCTAGGAAAGAAGCACCTGCTTCTATGTATTTTAAGATAGTATTTAAACTGAGCGTGCTTTGTGTTTATCTCCTTGTTTGTTACTCAATCACCTCATACAAGGAGATAGATTTTATTAACTTGTGCCCCCTCTGGTGGCTAGTTTTCCAATTACAAAGTGAAAAGACAAGTTTACACAGGTGAGGCATGCTATTTCGGCCAAACATCAATTGATAAAAGTCCCTTTTATTAGGGTAAAACTACAGCAAAACCCATGTGAGTCTTGATTTGTGAGAGTCAGTGATGGTGTTGAGAGTTGGTGTTTTCATAGTAGATAGTTATTGTCACGGGCTCAGTCAGGACTCCTTCAGTATTTGTCAAACCAGTTTCTTTCACTCATCCCTCAGCTGAAGAGATTTGGTGTTTTTACCTACTCTGTGTGTGTATATTGTTTCATATACCGAGGAACTAGATCTTTGGGTCTATGGAGGACTACACTTCGAGCTTCTAAAACCTGCTGCTATCATCTGCATTTCTGATAGGAGTCATGCTCCCCTTAAGATGTAGAGTACTCTTCTTTTAGGTGTGGTAAGGAGCTCTCTCAAATTACCTTTAACAGCTGATTAATTTACCTGTGTTTTTCCTGAAACCTGTCTTTTCTGCCTAGTATGAAGGGGAGATAGAGCATAAGTCCTCCCATCTTGGATACTGCAGGGAGAGCTAAAAGGTTTTAAGTGTTATGATAGAGAATATGTGTCCATACTGCAGATGTTTGTGGACTAGAGTTAGTAGTAAAAATTCTCCTGCTGTCCTGCAGCCTTTTCGTAGAAACACTGGACATTTTTTCTTTGTGGTAGTGTAATTCCTAGAATAGTGTTTCGTTAGATTGTTTTGTAAGATTCCAATCTGTGAACAATCTAGTGTCTGTCTGTCCCATTAATCAGGCATCAAGGGAGATTTCTGGTTTATATTAACATTTCTTTTATGACTTGAAAACTTCATAATAGACTTCAAGACACATCCTGTGCAAAACTCAAACTGGTTAGTGTAGCTTTCATTGAATTTTCTTCTGAGGCTTCTGAAAGTGATCTTGAAATACATGCATGCTGCAAATACCACATCATCCAATAGTAAGACAGAACTGCTACCACTGCAAAACTACATTATCTATTTAATAATCAACAGCATCAAGGGAATATATCAAAATCTTACAGACAACAAAACAGAGATGAGTTAGCAACTTTCTTTGTGCATGAAGCCTGGCTTGTCAGAGATCTTAATACCATACGGAATTCCAGTATGTTCTTCAGCTCTTACTCATCCAGGCTGAAATCAGGCTGAAGTCTCTAACACTTAAGTGGTTCCCATTCACGGGGTCAGTTCCTATTCTAAAACAGCCATAACAAATAAATACAGTTTCAAAGCTGTTTTTATCATGCAGGTTTGATCGCTTGGATGACACCGTGATACAGTTCATAGAATAGAATCATAGAATCATATGGGGTTGGAAGGGACCTCTGGAGATCATCTAGTCCAACCCCCCCACCGGAGCGGGTCTACCTACAGCACGTTGCACAGGAACTTGTCCAGGCAGGTTTTGAATGTGTCCAGAGAAGGAGATCCCACCACCTCTCTGGGCAGCCTGTTCCAGTGCTCTACCACTCTCACAGTAAAGAAGTTCCTCTTCATGTTTAGATGGAACTTCTTGAGTTCAGAGGTGCTGTACTTCTCAGTCTGGACACAGAATCATAGAGCTCTTATGGCATATCCTGTGAGAAGTCAGATTGATCAAAGCAAATGTTCTGGTAGAGTCTGACTGCCCTTGCTCTTCGCTCCCCTCTCCCTTCTCCCCGACCTCCTCGCCCCCCAGGGTATTCTTGCTTGCATTCTGCCGGGTCACAGAGTTTAATAGTGTGTTTGTGCTAAATATTAATTAAGTGATATGCAGCATAACTTCACCTGGCAAAGCTTCCATTTAAAGACATTTTGCTTCTTATCAAGTAGTAGGAAAGAATTTACTAATCTACTGAAGTAGAAAGCACATTCATTCCTGAATATGTGCATGATTACGGTGCATGTCTACATACATTTGAAAAAATCTTAAAAGCCAAATAGTTTTTGGGAAGAGTTATATTGCCAATTATGAATTCACTGAAATACTACTATGATGTCAGTGTATTCAGCTGTGTGGGTGACTTGGGAAACAATTGTGTGAATGCATACAATACAATTGATTCTATAGGTCTTCACAACTACATTGCTTGGTGCTGCAGGGATAATAGAAAATAGTCAAAGTTGCTGAAAATGCAAGTGGAACAAGTAAGAAGTTGCACAAGATACCACAGTTCTTATGTAGCACAGAGCAGCTGTTAAATACCTCTGTCTACTTGACTGATAGCATTCTGCCTTGAGCAATGAAGGGGAAAGTCTCTAATAAATGTTAAATTAATATTTTAGACATTTCATGATTTTGCTAAAGCATAACTGAACTGAAGTTCCTAAGATATGAAAAGCAAATGAAAACTATGATGGATTTGGACCATCTGTTTTAGTTTGTTAAAATTCAAGTTCAGTGTTTCAGTATTTTTTTTTGGCTGTTATCAGTTTAAAATAATAGCTTTAAAGCTAATAATTTTGCCATCATTTTGACTTCACATTTCATTTTAACCTATTGTTTTTGAACAATAGTTGCTCACAGATTCTCATGAGCATTTATGAGTATCTTGACCTTTTAAATTCTAAAAAACACTGATTGAATCGAAAAATCTGATAGTGCACTTTTGTATTTCCTGGTCAGATGACTAAATTTACTGGCAGTCAGGGCTGATACTTCTGAAAATAAAAAGGCTCTGCTGAGACAATGGAATGTATGATGGATGCGCAATACAACTTCTGTTAAATTTTTTGATTTAGTGAAATGAAAGTATACCTTCTAGATATTTGATCGTGATCTGAAAATGTGTTTTTCCAAGTGATTAGTAATGTGCTCTCTTAAAAATATGCTCTTTATTTCAGTTTACGTTTATTTTCAACTTCTAGCCTTTCTTGGGCATGAAGCTTTTGTACTACTAAATACTTCTTTCTTTTTATAGTAGTTGCTTGTTGAACATGTCATTTTTAGTCTCTGACTTGGCCTTTTTTGGGTCATGTTTCTACTTCAGCTATTTCTTAAATTTTTCAACACTTCTGACTCTGAAATTTAATATTTAAATGTGTGCGTTGAGATAACAGTAGTCAAATCAGTTTTCTCTTACTGCACGTAGCATAGTGTATACTTACGCATCTAAAGGTCACAATAACTCTTGAATTGCTTTACCTGTACACTCTGAAGAAAGGGGAAGAAAAAAATAATACTCCATTAATGTAGTAATCGGTCATGCTGAAGCTCATTGCTAAGCTTACTTGCCAATGAAGGTGAATTCTTCTTTTTGAGAGTCTTCACCAGACAATAATGTGTCTTGATAATTGGATACACTTCTGGCTGGATTTGAGGGTCTTTCTCACAACATCAAGCAGGCTGGGGTGGGCTGGCGGTACCTTTTGCTGCCTACCTCGTGTGAGTGGCATGGAGCTCAGTGGTGCTCACAGCTCTCTCTTTTTTTTTTGTTTTTGAGCACAGAACTACTTCAGCGGGAGACTGAATAAATGGCAACCGATGTAGCGGAGTTGCTTTGTGATTTGGAACAAATAGTTGTGAAGCTGTCAAATTGTTCAAAAGAATGTGTGTTGTGTAACAGATAAGTTAGTTTTAAGGCTTTGTATCTCTTGCTTGTTCCTTTTTAGCCTAGCAAGCTTGCAAGATTGATGCTGATTTTTTAAATAACTTCCTTTCAAAAAGAGGTGTGGGGTGTTTTTTTTTGTCACCTTGGTGCATATCTGTCCTTGAAAATGCAGATTGCAGGTGAATGAAAAAAACCCTCTTGTACCATGTTGGACAGGATGATTAGCCATTAAAACCTTATGTGCTTCTTCCTTAGTGCTTTTTTTCACCACTGCTTTGAACCTTCAGAGGGAAAAGTGCATTATTGAGAAGAATTTGCAGTCAGATTACTCTAGCAGCTATTTAGACTGAAAAGGATACCAAATGAGGCAATTTGCCTACAATGACACAATTAGCTGAAGTCCCCGTGAGAGCTAGTTGCCACTGAATTTTCAGCTGGAAAAATAAGTAATATTATTTAGGTTTTCCAAAATACATGTTTATAAGCAAATGTCTTTAAAAATAGGGGTTTAAAATGAAATTTGAAAGCAACTTTTCCATTTACTATAGCCTGAGTAGTAAACTAGGACTCAAACTGCCACAGCTTAAATATAGCAGTTGAGTTGCCAGAGTCTAAAATGTTATAGGGGTTATAATCTGGCTGGAAACAGATAACACAGAAGAACAGAAGTATATTTGCTCCTATGCTTGTTAGAACAGGCCTATATAATGCTGGCTCAAATGATGAGTGATGCCCTTTTGTTTCCCAATGTATTGGTACTGAGGCTGAGTTGATCTTTACCCTACTAACTTTAAGAACTCAGGGTTTCACACTTTCTATCTTTGACTTTCCTGTGTGGAAACATAAGATGATACTAAAATTAGCTGCTGGATTATTTTTGGTTTTGAAATGAACAAAACCTCATGGTGATCAGTTAGTTGTCGGAGTAAGTTGTAAACAGGGTTATTATTTGCACCTTGGTATGCTGAGCTGATTTCCAGTGCATTTTGGCATACCTGTAAGCTGCCAAAGAGCTGGTAATGTGTGCTCAGTCACTCACTGTTTCACTGCGTAACTAAAATAACTAGAATAATTGAGCTGTGCTGAATTAATTTCATATGCATTCACGTATGCATCCACAATGGTGTTGCTACGTATTTTGAAGAATACAATATTTCTAAGGTGTGTAAATTCACAGTGTTTTATTTTAATAGTGTATTTCTAACTGAAGAGTAATAGAAAATAATTTTATTAGATTGAAATAAAATTCTAAAATGGTAATTGACAAAACTGATTCTAAAAAATGGTTAGTGTAAGTCTTCTGGAATTTCATTTTGCCAAATTTACTAAAACATCTCTGAGTTTTTTTGAGAGCTTATGTAAATAAGAGGGCTGGATTTTTTTTTAGGAATACCTGACAATGCTGGTTTAGTACGCCTTCATGTAGCTAAGGGTCAGAAGAGTCTATGGTGTTCTTTAAGAATTAATGACATGGAAATTTTTAGTCAGAAATAGTAAACCTCAATAATAGACATTTCATCTGAAATTCTTGCGTGATATATTCTAATTATGTTTCTGCTCCTTTAGGTGAAAGGGATATACTTGTTTCATGTTTCTAAATTGCATGGAGCTGTGAACCTCAGTGGAGCTAAATGAACTCAGCTCTGTTCACTTGTCTTTAAATAATTCAGTGGTGAATTGTGTACTCTGTGACTTGATTTCTTAAATTCTTTCTAGAAAGGGTAATAGTTATAGCTATATTGATGAGTTGATGAACTCAAGATTACTGTATTTTCACATCTAGCTAGTGAAGAGATTTCAAGGGGAAACTTTCCCCTTATTAATAAGCAGGTGCCAAGCATTTTGCAACAGTGCACTGCTGGTGTTTCCACAGTTATCCTGCAGATGATACAGATGGAAACGTGAGTTACTTTGTCTTTGGAGTCTCAGATTCTCAAATCAGTTTTTACTCTGACTGCAAATTAATGTTGTTCTTGTTCTGGTAAAAAGAGGTTTTTGCTTTTGTAAATTTGTTGCTGTGTGAGGTGATTTTTGATGTATGTTGGAGATCATCCATTGTATATGTAAAACACTTGTGAAATTATAAAAGATAGACTGAGGATGAAGTAATTTCTCCCTCAGACATTTTTCCTGGGGGGGGCTTGAGCTTAGAATCTCTTGTTTCTTTCCTTACAATTTCCTAATAATTCTGAGCCCAAAGTGTTTAAATTTAAGGCTTAAATTTTAGATGGGTAAAATTGGTAAAGATTGTAGTTGAAGTACAAAGAAGTGCTTAAGATAATAAAGATACCTGGATAATAGGGGTTGTGAGAGATTAAATTTTTAATACTTATATTTCAAATTGGACCAGGATATTGACCTAAAAAGTATTGCTTATGACATTCTAAATCTGAAGTTTTGTTGCTTTTATCAATTGACAATTTATTTTTAAAGTCACGTAGTAGCAATAGGATTAGAGTATTTTTATGTTCAGTATTGATGAAAATAATATCCTTTTCCTCTAGTGAGAAACTCTGCTTTCAATATTATTTCAGTGCAATGTAATTAGCTTCCAGCTGAGATTTTGCAGTTGTGGTGAACTACTAGTTGGCAGAATAGCGTGCCATAGCTGTTCTTCAGAATTAAATAAGGCTAAATATTCTTAGGAAATTATTTTAATTAAAATTGAGTGTATTTTGAGAGTCCTTAAATTCTTTTGAGTAATTGTTTAAATTGGATTAACTTTGCTTTCATGGGAAAGATTGATCTTCACTATTTTATTTTTGCATGTTTTTTGTCTGTAGCAATGGTATGCTGTTTTAAAAGAAAATTTTAGGATTTTACTAAGGTTTGAGAAAACATTGAGCAAATAACTTTTTAATTTTTTTGTTGGCATATAGTAAATTGATCACTGGAAATGTGGTGTTGCCACTTTAAACTGGACACCCATCACCAGACATATTTCAAATTGTTAGGAGGTATTTCTGTTCGAAGGACACAATTAGTAGATGATTTTTTTTTTATTAAATGGGTTCTAAAAATGGATTTAAAAGGTCATTTTCTTAACATCTGTTAGTTCCCTCTCCATATTTTTAAGAGCAATTTATAAGCATTCATAAGATAGTTTGTCATTATAAGCAGGACTGGACTGTGGGTCTAGTTGTATTTTTCTTTGTTGTTTTCTGAAGAAGAAAAATGAGGCCTTAAACTTGCCCATAGAAGGAGAGTAGGACCCATTAAACAAAAGCTTGTGGCGACTTTTATCCAGTCCATCTCTAACCCTAGCTAGAGTGGAATGCTGCCTGGGCTTGGAGTTGACATGTGCACAGATTACTTTGGGATCCTCTTTTTCAGGAGGGACAGAAGGCTCCTAGCGTTCTGGCAGTAGAAAAAAGAAGTGCCAATAGCAAACCAGGTTTATTTTGTTACAGCTAAACTAGTTGAATGTCTTGGTGGGATCACAGAATGTCTTACCTTGTATATGTTTCTGTCGTAACTGATTCATATAGAAAGTTTATCTGTTTTTTCAGGTATTTGTTTCTTAAGTCTTGCGTGTGTAGTTGAACCACCTTAGTCAAAATGTAACTGGTACTATTCATGTCAGATTTTTCCTTAATACATGGAATATTAGTTCTTAACCTGGGGATCATGATCACAAGGTGCTATGCAAACGCTTTAGTTGGTCACAGTAATTAAATCATGCATAAAGTCAACCCTGGAATAGGGGGAATTGGAAGTATCTCTGGTTTGAAGAGACAGTTGCTCCTCTAAACAGCTGCTAGTTTGTCAAAATACGGCAGTACACATTTTTCTTGAAACGTTAACCATTTTTGCCATGGTTTTGTATGCATTTATTGAATACAGATATATTGTGTCCAGCTTTACATGGCCTAACTGCAAAAAGACTCAGAAATCCATAGCACTGTACTATATGGCACATGAGAATGAGTACCTCAGGCCTCATGGTTTTGTCAGTGGGTATCAGTGACTGTTTAATGACGGAACAGAAGCTTATGAATTTGTTGCAGCATTTGAAATGAAGTTGCTTTTTTTTTTTTATTTCCCTTAGGGACGAAACCCCTTTTTTCTGGAGCCAGCAATAATTATAACAGTTACTGATGGAAGTAAATTAACTACTACCAGTGGAATACAGGAAGAGGTAAGATCTGACCTCTGTTTACAGTGATGTGTACTCAATGTTGTGGTAGAATACTGTTCACAGTAGGAGCATAAATGACTCCTCAAAGTATGCTCATTAATAGCTTAAACTTGCATGTTTTTCTTTTAATTTGAAGTAATTTTTTGCAATAGTACTCCAAAAATCTTGAATAGCTCTTTTTGCTTATTACATGGGACAGAAGCATGTAGTACAACTATTGGCCTGTTTAGTAGACTCAGTTTGCTATTTCTGTCCGGGGAGTTCATGGCTTTTGAAATATGTTAGCAGAGGAAATTGGTTTCTGTAAAGCATGTGTGTCTTTAACTGGTATAGATGTAAGTTCTTTATGTATAGACCCAAATTAACATGGTGATTTCCCAAATGATGTGGCCACTAGGGAGTATGTGAAATACATACTTCTTTCACACTGGGCTCTTACAGTGATTATAATCAAATCGGTTGTGTCCTTATAATCCAAGATAAGAGCTGAAGAAACGTATTTCAAATGAAATCTGTAGAGTGATTTAAAACACCAGATCTTAATATACTGGAGTACCTGCTGAGACATCTGGCAAACTCAGAGCTAAAGCAAATGCTGAGGCACTGAGCTGTTTAACTTACTGGCTGTTTTGGTATTTTTTTTTCTTAAAAAAGTGGAAGAGATCATTAAGGATAGGGTTGGTCTGACTATCTCAGTGCCCATTCCATCCAGTAGTAAAAAAACCAAGCAACAATAAAAAAATCCCGTTTTCAGGGAAAAGGTTAACATTCAAAGGTCTGTCCTAAAGCTTAAGGGAAAGATTCAGCCTTTTCCACATGATACACCACACTTGACTATACAGACTAAGTTGTCATACATTGCTGTTCATTAGTTACTCCAATTTCTCCTAATACACTATTATATCACATTCTTATGGCACTCACAGAAGTTGTTTGAATGGAAAGTGGTATTTGAGGGTTTTATATAATGTATGTGACTGTAGAGGAAGAAAGTCAAATCACCTGATAATTCTAGGTGGGCTACTAACAAACAGCCATAGCCAGTAACGGAAAGGGAATGCATGGATCCACGATACCAAGTAGATTGCCTGTATAATACCTCATTTTCATCATATTTTTTTACCCAATAAGCTCTTTTCAGCTTAATCCAGTGATTGATTGGGTGTGGTCCAAAATACTGAGTAGAATAGCAGCCTCGTATTTACAGTGGTTGTCAGTGAGCAAGTGTTAATTAGTCAGAGGGTAGCGTGACACTTTTAGAGCCTTCTGCAACATTTAGTGCTGTTAGCAGCAGAATACTGTTTTGGGTTTTTTTAAGAGCTAATTGGGTAATCACTTAGCTGTGAAAGTCCTTTCTTGAGGACAAGCAACTTCTCTGCTGTCAGATGACTAGCTTGTAAAATCTGACATTGACATCCTGGAGTGAGGGACACCAAGATGCTCATGGTGTGAAGCAAACGACATGTAGGTGGAGGCTGAGAACTGGATTTGTTCAGCCTTTAGAAGAGAAGCCTGTGGGGGATGTCTACCACCATCTGCAGCAGCTTAATGGGGGAGGGAGCCTGGCTTTTTCCTTGGAGGTGCACGGCGCTGACATGAGAGGCAACAGCTGCAAATTGTACCTTGGCAATTTCTGATTGGATATCAAGAAAAAATTTAATTGTGTGGGTGACTGAGCACTGACATAGGCTGCCCAATGGTTGTGAGATCTCCGTTATTGGAGGTGCTCAAAACTGAGGTGGATGAGGCCCTGAGCATTCAGAAGGCTCTGGACCACATAACCTTCACATGTCCCTTCTAATGTACGCAGTTCTATGATTGTTTGTTCCTTTCATCTTGTTTATTTATCAAAAATTTAGGTAAGAAAGCTCTACTGGCTGCACGAGCAGTTTTTCTTTCAGCAAGAGTCAGGACTTTTTATAGCTGGCAAGTTTTTTGTGTTCAAAAAATGTCCTTCAAATGTGGGTACAGTAATTTCACCTTAGTCTTCAAAATGTCTTCTAAGACATCTTCTTATGGTCAGGCAACCAGTTGATCACAGATTCACACCTTTAAATTGTTGTAGCTGATGTTGAGAAGATGGTTTTTCTGGTGGCTGCTTTAATCTACTGAATTTAAGCTTGGCGCATGAGCGGTGCTGACAGATAACTGCACACTACACTCAGAGTTTTAGTGTCGTGATCATGACATTGGGCCAAATTTGACACATCATGTGATGACTGTTAAACTACACTCTAGAGATTCAGAATCTGCTCCACTAATGGTAGCGATCTAATGATTTCTTGGTAAATGATCAAATTGCCTTCTAGAGAAACTGAAAGTGACAACTGCTCTTGCTTCCTGCAAGACAAAATGCAAGTTTATTTGAGTGGTCTTCCATATGTATTTAAAGGATATGTATTTCACATTCAGCAGTGGATGTGATTATTTTTTTCCCCCTCTTTTGCTGTAGCTGTACCAGTAGGAAAATCCTTAACACTATCAAAGAGCAAGGGAACAAAGCATCCAAGGGTGCTTCTGTCTTTCAGGGATGATCTTTGCTTTTGTCAACATGTGACCTATTGATTAGAATTTTTCTTAGTGTAGCTTGAGTGTCCTCTACGTTTGCATCCCAAGTTGGACGTGCAGAAAGGAAGCAGAATTAATACAGTTACACCACCCTGAGGATAAGGAAGTTTGTTGTTGCTCTTCTGTTCAATAGCAAAGCTTTTCAGTCACTTTCAAATGTCTCTTCTGTTCTTTGGGTTTGACTTTAGAGATACTTCTCAGAGTTAGTGTTGGAAGGGATCATAAGGCACTGGCCGTGACAACAGTGTTTTTACTTCCTGTGTAAACTTATTATCATGGGTTAAGGCAGTATATTTTTAGTCCTTTTAAAACTTAGATACAAGAGAATGGACAGTTTTCAGAAAGGCTGTGAAGCCAGAATGGAACCTGGAGGCAAGTTTTCTCAAAATTTTCATTCCTACCAATGAAATCAGCTTTATCACTGTGGGAACACTGTCATTTGCCCTAGTGTGAAGCAGTTAAGCTTAAACCCTGTTCCAGAGCTCTTGCTGAATTCTTCAGATGTCCACTTCCTTTCTGGAATTTAGTATGGGTTTTCCAAGTGAAGAGCCTTACCCATTTAGCGCTACCTTGTCTCTGATGGATATGGTTCCTTAGATTGAAGACAGAAATGGTGCAGTCTATGCAATTATAATTTCCACCAGCACAAGTTAGTAGGATTTTCAGTCCTGTTCCTTCTGGCACTGATGCACCAGTGCCAGTGTACTGGAGAATAATACCAGGATCAAGTTCTACATTCAGCATGGCGTGCTAACCAAATTCTTCCCTGGATTCACTTGTCCCAGGCATAACTTTAGGGAAGGGGTCAGCTCATACTGTTGGAATACCCTCCTTAATTATTGGTCTCATGCTATGGACTCTTCTTGGGGTGGCTTTCACTTCTGGCCTGATCCCTGAAATTTGTTCTTAGCCTTTTCCTCATCTTTTCTTTAACAACTCTTTAATTGCTTGAGGGTATTTCTCTTATTCCTCTTTATATTACAAAATGTCATACTGCTCCAGTTTTGCAGCTGCTGGCCTATCTTCCCTTCTCTTCTCTCTACATAATCGTTGTTTAAGAGGAAGCATTGAACTCCTGTTTGCGAGACTGAAAGGTTATTGACCAGTTGATACATTCTGATGAATGATTATGCAAACAAAGAGCATGAGCAATGGTGCTTGGCTTCTGTGTGTTGCCTTTCTTCTGATCTTCCAGTTACAAGAGACTCTTACTGGAGGAATCAGTGATTTTTTTTTTTGGCTTCTAATCCCGGAACTTTTTGGCATTGTTGCATTGATCGTTCCCAGGGTTGATAATCTTGCATCCCTGCTGTGGTAGCTAACAAGTGGCAAGGTCCTGCTTACTTTCACAAGTATTCAGGAACTATAAATGGTATTTTTTTAATCGTAGTTCCTCCAGCTAAAATTTTTGATTTCCAAACAAACTCTGCAATGAGTGTGTCAGATCTCACTAGATGTGTATTCCCATGCTTCCTCATCCATGTTATTCCTGTTAGTGGCAGTTGCCAGGATCGCAACATTTTAGCACTGAGCCCCAGAGCTCTTGATGTGGGAATTCTGTGTAACTACCCAGCTTAGTGTGCACTTGCTCATGGTTAATACTGGCGTCAGAATGGACAAGTATATTATGTTGTTGACATGATGTGCCAGTTCACCTGGTGTCTCTCTGTGATCTTACTCCCTATGAAAAGAGCAACTTGTGACCTTCTGTGTCTGCGTTATAACCGCATACAACTGGGTGAAAAAAGATAGGAAAATGTAATGCTATTAACTCTAAAGAGAGTTTCTCAGTCTATCAAGGGCTTGTCTTCTCAGCTGGGCTTGAATCTTATTGCTCATCCTTAGTCCTTCCATCCTCTGAGGGTGAAATGCTGCTTTCTTTAGCTAGAAAGTTAGATGTGCCTTGTCCTTTCATGGGTAACAGAAAAGCCTGCAAGGAAGGTTTCTTCCAGATGGCTTATTTTTTTTTTTTTTTTTTTTTTAAGATTTTTTAGATATAAAAGACAATGAAGGTGGCTGTCTCTGTATGGATATTTTTGAGTACCTAATCGTGTAAAAACATTTTATGAAATTTCCCAACATGGAGCTGCCTGTAATTACCTGGGTACTAAAGCTTGAGCAGTGTTTGTGCTGCCTTTTTAATGTATGAGCCTTTCTGTGCAGTCATTGCCAGAAGAGCATTGCACTATTTCACCAACTATCACGCCGCTGCAGACTTCTCCCATGCTAATCTAGCTTTTATTCAGTTTGGGCTCTCTAGGATCCTCTGATGACTTTTTGAGGATTTTAGACTGTGCTGCTGCTTATGATTGCATAAATGTATGTAGAAACAAGGACTCCGAATGAGCAAAAGACTTGCTCACCAATACCAGGGTTCTTTAAGATCTCTTCAGTAACAGGTTGTCCTCCAACCCCTCTCTGTTCTTGAACATTTTAGTGGATTTGAAGGCAGGGAAGGGCAGCATAAAGGCACACACTATCTTATTGTAGCATTATGGCATTTGGGAACAGTTGGTTTTGTGTGTGCTCCTACAAACTAGAGTTGAGACAAAACAGCTGGATTTTAGTACTAATCTGGAATGACATTTGTGTGTGATGATATATAGACAACATGCTGAAGACCATTGCTGGTGAATAAATTCCCTTTAAATTGTTGTCTATCTTTTCTCAACAACCAATATGAAGGACAAAGAGGAAAAGATGTGCATGCCTTCATATTGAAATATGCGTGGAGAAAGAGAAACGAAATGCAAGATGCACATTTCTAGGCCCATTTTATTTTCTGCTAGGTATGCAGTTGCTATGGTAATACAATACCCGTTAAAAAAAAAAGTAACTGGAGGTGAGAAGACCAAGTTATTAATGTCTGTGGAGAATGAGGCCTGGTTTGAATCTGTAACTTCTTTGGTAACATGAATGTTCAATTTAACTGGAATGAAACTGTGAGGGGAAAAAAAGTAAGAACATTTGACTTGATGCTGATGGCTTTGTGTGTTGTCTTGCAGTTTGAAAACACTTCTAATGGTAATACGTACCTAGTGCAATGGCCTGCAAACGAGCGCTGTTTGGTTTTGGGGTTCTGTCAATACAACCAGCTGAGCTAAAGAAAGGTTTTGTAGTTTGAGAGAAACTGAACTGAGGTTAGTGTTGGTGCAGTGTCCGATGGGATACTTATATATAAATATATATATTAAAATTATGTATATGTGCTGCCTGAAGAAGAACAGTGCTGTTACATAGGTATGTTTTGCAGATAAAATCTACTCTCCCGAGCTAGTAAATCTTCTGTTCAGTCAGATCTGAGTTGGAAAGTTTGGTGAATGGCATTCCTTAACAATAGCCCATCAAAGTGAGGACGGTCTTGTGCTTGCAACTGAGTCCTCTTACAGTCTTTTAATGGAATATCCTTTGTCAGGCAAGCATTGCTGTTTCTTTGTGTGAAAAGAGGAAAGACATTCATGTGAATCAGTAATAAACCAGGTACAGAGCTGAGTGCTCTTTGACCAGTTTCACATGAAAATGGTGCTCTTCTCACATGTGCTCTCTGGTTGCATCAGTAAAAGTAAAAACTCAGGAGGAAGCATCAAGTGCACTGATAAGTCCAAAGCATTCTGAGTCTTGCTCTCATGTTATGAGAGCGAGTTTATTATGTTTACTGTGGGTTTATTTGCTTTACTATGTCCAGTTCTGGTCTCCCCAGTTCAAGAAGGACAGGGAACTACTGGAGAGAGTCCAGCGGAGGGCTCTACGAAGATGATCAAGGGAATGGAGCAGCTCTCTTATGAGGAAAGGCTGAGAGACCTGGGTCTGTTTAGCCTGGAGAAGAGAAGATTGAGGGGGGACCTCATGAATGCTTATAAATATGTAAATATGTCAAGAGGACAGGGGGCAGACTCTCCTCAGTGGTGCCCAGGGACAGGACAAGGGGTAATGGACACAAGCTGGAACGCAAGAAGTTCTGTCTCAACATGAGGAGGACCTTCTTTACTTTGAGGGTGACAGAGCACTGGAACAGGCTGTCCAGAAGGGTTGTGGAGTCTCCTTCTCTGGAGATGTTCAAAACCCACCTGGATGTGTTCCTGGCCAGGCTGCTCTAGGTGGACCTGCTTTGGCAGGGGGTGTTGGACTAGGTGATCTCCGAAGGTCCCTTCCCTTCCTATAATTCTGTGTTTTGGTGTTTGTTCCTGGCTTTGAGATTGTATCAATAAATTGATTTTTTTTTTCAAATACAAAGACATGTATTTTCCCAATATGAGGCACTTCCAATTATGTAAATAGAAATAGCTGGGGTTTCCAGTTTGGAAGTTAGATTTAATGCTTTCAAGTTTATCTCTTAAAAACAAGGAAATAAAAAAACTTTTTCAATGGCTTGTGGCAAACTCCTAAACCTAATTGCTATGAACTAAAGCCAAATTGTTGTGGGTGCTTTTCAGGACTTGCATCAAATTTTGGAACAGGATAGTAGTTTCCTTTGCTAACATGGAATTGAAATTGAGAATTGGGGTTTTTTTGACTGCTGCATGAGAAGGAAAGTGCTTGAGAAAGCGTTGAGTTTGCGTCAGCTTTTGGGCTTAACCCTTGTATTTGGCCAAGTAATGAAACTGTTTCCACCACTTGAGTCATTGTTTTGGGGACTTTTTTTTTCCCTTTATGGCTGCAATATTCCAGATGAAATGAGAATTTTGCTTGTACTGACAGTCAGGGATGTATCAAGTTTTTCTGAAATTTGTAATTACTTGTTATAAGCCTAGTCTATCTGTTCAGGGCGTCCATAGTTGAATGTTTTGATAAGCTTTCTGTTTCCCCCCTCAGATCTATGTGTTGAAGTATCTGGATCCAAAAAAGACAGGCGAGAGTCTTCTGAATGCCTTGTGCTGTCCCTTAGAAGCTAAAGCATTGATATTTTTTTTATTATTTTTTTTCTTTGTTTCAGTTAACTACTTAAAAAACTACTGCTAATCCTGGGGATTGTAGATGTTCTATTAGTCTCTCTGGCAGTTGCTGTTAGTGGTTAATAAATAATAACCTGAGCATTGCTGTATCTTTAGTGCAGCATGCTTGAAGCCTGAAATTTGAATCTTTTTACTATCTTTTCTGGGAATTAAAGCAGGAAGAAAATGTTCCTATGTATTGTACGTCCCTGGATGGCATCTTCAGTATTCTGAAGTAAGACTTCTGTGTAGTTCTTTGCAGACAGAGGCAACACAATGGCACATAGCAAGCAGATCTTCCTTGTATGGGTCACTCTGGCTATTGTTAACTATTACCTAAGAGTGAGACCTCATTTTGCATTTCAGTATTGATTTTAATCCTAATCTCTGATTTTCTACTTAAAGCACAGCCGTGAGTTTAGTTGTGGGATATACCCGCGTTTTGTGAAATCTCTGCCACATTAGTTCACTTGTTGAAGCTTGAGCTATTTGGAGTAGGTGATCCTGGCAGGTAGATATTTTTGAGCTACTATAACCAAGTTACATTTCTTCTGCAGGAGTCTTAGATTAACCTTACCTTTTCCTTCAGCTGCGCTTTTTATCTTGAAGAATTGAGGAAAAGACTGAACTAAGAACGGGCCTGTTCTGCGGAAAATTGTTTGAATAAAAGAACACTGCAGTGAAGCAGTTCTTACTGCTGAAATCCTGAAGAAAAGATTCTATTGATTCTGAAGTTTAGATCGGTTTTAAAAAGTGGTTGTTCCCACTTGGTTTGTAACTGTCAACTTTGTGCGTCATGTTGCCTTGAAATGTTTGAAGTGTTGATTAAATGACGGGTGTTTTGCTTGTAATGTACAGTACCCAAATCAAATTATAAGTATCTGTGGAGAGTTTATAACTGTGTAAATTCACTCTGTGTAGAGTGAATTGCCATCGCTACGTAAGATGATTTTTTTTTTAAAGTAGTATATTCAGAGATTTAAATTCCTTTTCAGCTTCATTTACCTCTCAATTCCCCTCTACCTGGAAGTGAGTTGACTAAGGAACCCTTTCGATGGGATCAGAGGTTGTTTGCTTTGGTTCTCCGTTTGCCTGGTATTACAGCACCGGAATCGGAGCAGATGACAGGGGTACCGGTGGATGACTCTGCAATCACACCTATGTGCGAAGTCACAGGAGGTGAGTGCCCTGGTTTCCTTTCACAAGTCAGTACTTTTGAAAGTTAATTCCATTTAGCTCTATTAATCACGTACATGTCATGCAATAAGTATTTCTAAATTCCTATATTACTTGTAAAAACTCAGAACTCCAGTACAGTAAAACTGAAGACACTTACTGCATTAAAACTACAGACAATGTAATGTAACCTGTCTCGGAAAAATGTGAATCTACTTTCTTCAGCAGTTTTTTAGAAGAAAAAACTTACTTTTTTTCTAATGCACCTTGGTATTGCAATTAGAAATTCTAAGAATTGAGTCTGTTCTGCAGTAGTTTTGCTAAATCCCTGTTATCTAAACAAGCGAAAAGTGAAGGAATGCAGAATGCAATGCGGAATTTCTGCAATGCAGAGTGCATAAGTATTCTGCAAAATTGATACTTTTCTCCATCATAATTTGTATTCTTAATGTCTTAGAAATTATATTCCAGATCAAACTCAGGCATTAATTTTATGATTTGTGTAAAAGTTTTTGATTACATCACATAATGATTCTTCTGACGCATCAGAGAGGATGTGATAGAGAGCAAATAAAGGGATTTAAAAAGCATTCCAAAAGGATTTCTTTCCACTGCTTTCTGACTGCCATGTAGGCTGTACTAACAGGGCTTTGACTGGAATTCATGGACAGTTAAGTGTTGATGTCTGTCACAAGGGGGAGCCCATTTTCCATGTATGCAACCAAGAGTTTGAGTTAAAGTCATTAAGGGGCTAAAACCCAGACATTTTCAATGAGGGGCACATAACACTGTCACTGCTTCACTAGGCTGCTTTGCTGCTTAAACAAAGAGGGAGTGTTTGGGAGAAGCTTTAAATCAGTGATCCATACATAAATCAATGTGTGTGGCGGGTGAACAGTTCTAAATGATCCAAGTTAAAAGAAGGGCAGAAACACTGAACAACCTTAACCTTGGCTGTTTTGTTCTAGGTCGATCATATTGTGTGTGCTCTCCAAGAATGCTGAATCAGTGTCTTGAGTCATTGGTGCAAAAAGTGCAAAGTGGAGTGGTAATAAATTTTGAAAAAGCTGGACCGGATCCCTCACCAATTGATGGTACGTGAAATTTTTTACACTGTTATCAAATGGCAGGGATGACTGTCAATATAGTTTAGTGAACTTAATGTAATAGTTGCCAAAACAAATGGAAAACTGTTGCAATTTAAAGACATTGCTACAAAAAGGACCTGCTACGTGTCTGAAATTCTGTTGTACTGTCTGAAATTACTGCCTATGGCTGCTAGACACTATTTAAAACCTCTACATTTGGTTGTATTACTCAGTCTTAAATGCAGTTATTCACGTCAAGCATAGTTAAATAGATTAATGAGTTTTAAGCAGTAGTTTTCAACCAACTAGAAATGTAAATAGCTTGATATTGAAATATTGTGGGTTTATATGCCTATTCTTTTTTGTTTAATATAGTAAAGTAGTTGTATTAAGAGTTCAAATAGCAAATACAACTGCAGCCATAACTTCTTTTTCTAAATGGCTTGGCTAGGTCCCTCTTAGGATGTTACTGGGAAGTGTTTTGGGTTTTTTTTTTAATCCTGCTTTGCTGCAATAAAAAGTTAGTCTGGCATTATTAATCGCTTGTATCAATTCTTTTTATGCATGGAAATATGAAGGTTATCTGTTAATAACAATGGGAGGACAAAGAAACAGAATATTATGAAGGGCTCCAGAAAATTGGCTTTCTCAGCTCTGATCCTGTAAACATTCAATGCTTATTTGGTTTCTCATGGTTGTGGGGTTTTTGCAGAAATGCTTACTGACAACTATCTGCTATTCTTAGAAATAGTATTAACTGCAAGAAGAGCTTCCCTGGGGGTATAGTGCTTAAACTCTTCACAGAAATTGTTTAATACTCTTTGAGTTTTAACACTATTTTGACTCATAAAGCTTTTGTTTTTTTTTTTTCCTGTAGATGGGCAGGTGGATATATCTAGACCCTTTGGACCCCAACCTTGGCATAGCTGTCACAAACTTATTTATGTCAGACCAAATCCTAAAACTGGGGTTCCTATAGGTCACTGGCCTGTTCCTGAATCCTTTTGGCCAGATCAAAATTCTCCAACGCTGGTACGTACTGAAGTCAGATAAAGCAAGGGGTTTCTGTGTGAGGGAATATTTCAGGATTTCCTATTCCCTTTTTTTTTTTTTTAATCTTGAGATAACGTACTTCACTGTAGCAGCCGTAAAAGCAGTGTGACACAAGAATGAAAGACACAAATAAACCCATGTTACAGTCAGCATGTAAAAAATTACTGATGAGCAAATAATACTATGGAGGTCTGCTTTTTTGTAACTTTGAAACTGCCTATAACCAATTTATTTGTTGACCTAGCACATGCATGTAGTGTTTCTGTTTGAATGCTGTTAAAATATCAAACCAGAAATAAGGTGACACTTTGATAGTAGCCTATCAAATTCTATTGCCTTGCAGATGGTATTAATAGAAGATAGTATAATCTTCCCAATTTTGAATCCTTGTGATAGTTAAGTCTTCATTCTAGCATTCTGTAATTTTATCTGCAGTTTTGCAGTGTAGCCATACCTTCAATTTATCCCAAGTAGAGACACTCACCATTTTAAATACTACCCAAAGAATTAATTTTTATTTTTTTTTATAAAAGAATGTATGCCACTGCCTTTTATTTGGTCTGAGAACTAATCATTAGTATAGTATAATGTACTTTTTGATTTCTGCTAATCTTTGAAAATCATTAAGGTGGAAGTAATGCTGTTGTATAATTTTTTCTCTACATTTCATGAAGTTTTATATTGAATTTTGGGATTTTTTTTATCTGAAACTAGTGTGCTGACTGGTAAACTCATTGAACTTTGCATTAATTATATCTCATTTGTTTGAAAAAATATATAAAGTCATTTAAAATACAGGTTGTTGCGGAGTGATACAACTATGAAATTTTAGTCGTATTTACTGGTTTCATAGTGCTGGCTTCAGTGGCCACATTCCTTGAAGGACGTGGATGCCCTTTTGAACTACAAAGCAAGCTAGCATATATGAATAAAAGTAAATCTTCTACAGTAATTTAAAAACCAAAACATTATGTACTGGATATTAAAAAGCTTATCTGTAGGAATACTGTCCGGTGTACTCCTTTTAATCACTATCAATGGCATATCTGCCTCCATTCACTGTATAGAGTCAGTACACTTTGTCTGCTATTGCAGATCTTGCTTGAGATTGCTGAAATAGATCTTGCCAAGTGAAGAGCTGTTGAACTAAATCTGCTAAAAACATGAGGTTGACTTAGCCAAATGGTGAGAAGATGAAAAAAAATTCTTCTCTGGGTTGTAGCATGTATAGCTCTCATAACTGCATAAAGCACTGGGTTATTGTATGTGCAGCTAAATTCCTGAATTGGAATTCCACATTGAACCTTCCTTATGCAACGCTGGGGACCTAAGTTTGCTGATAGTGTTTCAAGACTTGTATTTCCTTACTGTTCTCAAAATATAGTGTTAAAACTTAGCATATGTTGTAACTCTTGTTTACTGAAGAGTCCATAGTTAAGATATTTTTCTTTTCCTCCCTGTTACCTGATCCACAGTGGAGCTGTCTCAAACAGTCCTACCCCAACAACTGTTTCGTGTACTGTAGGTAATGATACTATCAAAGCTTTCTTAAATGTATATGGAAGTCTGCTAATAATTATGTTGGCAGATCAACATGTAAATGGCTGCTTCTACTGCTCCGAGGTAAAATTAGTTCTGCTGTCCAGCCAAGGGTTATTGGACTTCTCAAGTCTTAGCATTCAACTTCTTTTGCAGCCTTTTTATTCCTAGTATAACTGCTTCATGGCTTGGTCAAAAGCTCCACCACAACTATTCATTGGAGGCATCTTTGAAGAGAATTGCAGTTCCTGCAGTTGCTTGAGCCTCCTGTTTTGTGTGCACTTGGACAGTACACCTTCCTCAGAGTGGAGACACTCAAGGCAAGACCAGCTCTGTGAGCAGATAACTTTGGATGGCTCATCCTAAAAGGAAGAGGCTAGAGCTTATAGACATAGAAAAATTGCTTTCAAGGTGAGGTGGTAGGAAGGTCCAAGAAACTCTGTGTTTCCCTAGTTCATCTGATGTATTTATTAGTTACCTTCTTGTAAAAAGAGTAAATGGAGTGAGACTTCCCAGTTGAGCTCTTCCCCAGATTCTAGTGGCCCTGGAGGAGGCTTAGGGTAAGTATCACAGCTTACGTTCCTCTCCTGAAAACCCTTCAGTGGAGGCATACAGCTCCAATTTTCATCACACACAAAAAATCAGCTTTCCCTTTCAGCAAAAGAGATTTCAATTATATTGTTAACTTATACTTGAAACTCAAGGAACAAAGGCCTTTTCCCTGTGATTAACAAAAATATTAAAATCCAAACACTTAAATTGCTTGAATTTAAATATTTTTTCACAAAAATGATCTAGTTAAAATATGAACTCTTCTGAAGCTTGGGTTTGGTGTTGGTTTTTTTTTTTAATTTATGCTGCTCTTGGTCATTATAATTCAGTTTGAATTTTGTAACCATTAAATTTGCCAAGAAGGAAGAGTGCTGAAGAAAGTTAGCAAATGCAAAAGTACAGTGCCTGCTTCTGTGGGGAATAAAAATGTTCATGCCCCAGAGTAGCATTGAAAGATGGGGGTTTTTTTTGTCTTCACTGGGATTTACTTCCATTTGCAGAGTTTTTGTGTATATGCTAGAAGTTTTACTTGCATACTGTTCTAGACTTACTAGGTAAAATAATTGGCATTCATTTAGAAAATAAGATTTCTTCAGATTTTAAGATGGTGCTAACATCATAAATTAATTGCTTAGGACTCATTAATGATAAATATAATCCTGTATTGAATAGGCTCCTTAAATATGTCTGTTTTCAAAGAACCTGTATTACTTTAGTTGTCATAGCACAATTGCATTTTAATTGTTGTGCAGACTCATTAACAGTGGAATGCTTGTGTTTAGCCACCCCGCACATCTCATCCTGTGGTGAAATTCTCCTGCACTGACTGTGAACCGATGGTCATTGACAAACTGCCTTTTGATAAATATGAATTAGAACCTTCACCACTGACCCAGTTTATCCTGGAGAGAAAATCCCCTCAGACCTGCTGGCAGGCAAGTAGACTGCACATTGAACTGAGGTTCTTTATAGAATGCTGTTTTTCATAGATTTTATTCTATAACAAAAATAGGATGTAAAATTTCAGCACACAATATTTTGGATTTAAATACAATAGAATGTTTTTTTATTGCAGGTATACGTGAGCAATAGTGCAAAATACAGTGAACTTGGTCATCCTTTTGGTTACTTGAAAGCTAGTACAGCGCTGAATTGTGTAAATTTATTTGTGATGCCTTACAATTATCCAGTCCTCCTTCCGCTGCTAGGTAAATACCACTTCGTAAACATTTTCTTACGTAGTAGGCAATTGAAAAAAATTGATCTCATCTAAATAGATTACTGCAATTAATGCCAGTGTTAATCACACACCTGTAGAAAAGTAGAATGTTGAGCAATATATTTGTCATCAGTAACTTGTTTCACGTGTCACCAATTGGCTGACCTTCATGACTCAGACTCAATGTGTAAGATGATTTAATTAATCATCATACTTTCATGTATGTTTTGGTCTCACTTATTTCGTTGTTTAGGAGCCATTTTTCCCAATCTGTTGTCTCAATTACCAATTTCCTTTGATACATAATTTGTCAGGTTCCATCTTTTGGCTGCAACATTAATCTGGTCTGTGTGTTTATTTAGTTTAGTTATATGTTAAAATACATACATTAATTTAAGCATTCAGGAATTGGCATTTTTTTGAGAGTTTCCTTTATTAGAAAAGAAGATGCAATGCTGTGTGGAAATGTCTTTCACTTTGTCTCTTTTTATAATCATCAGATGACTTGTTTAAAGTACACAAGGCAAAGCCTACGTTGAAATGGCGACAGTCATTTGAAAGCTATTTGAAGACAATGCCCCCGTATTATCTTGGGGTAAGATGACTTACTGAGTTAAAATTTCTATTTTGTTATGTAACTATAGTTATCTTTCCATTATTCCCTATTGCAAATAGAATACATATTAATTTGAGAGAATAGCTAAACTTCATGCATAATGATACTTAGTGTTTTCAGCAGAGCTCTCTGGAAGGCTGAATATTATGAAAATGTCATCAGCTATGTCTCATATATAAATGATATCTCTGTTAATAATTGATTCTGTATGAAAGGAACAATGCCTTAAAACACCAAAAAAAATACTGCCCTGAAAGTCTTTGTTTTTCTTCTTTTCTAACTTTGAGGACTACAGGTTTTATTTGAAATGGATGAAGTTAGTATGTATGCAACACTTGTTAAATATGACTATGCAATATATTCCATGTTTCAGCCTTTGAAGAAAGCTGTGAGAATGATGGGAGCACCAAACCTTATAGCTGACAATGTGGAATATGGACTTAGTTACAGTGTCATTTCATATCTCAAAAAGTTGAGTCAGCAGGTAATGTTGAAGCAAAAGTGCAGTAAAAACTTACTCTAATATCAGGATAATCTTAAAATATTTGAATTCAGTGGCTTTGAAGGAAAAGAGCAGAAAGATCAAGTTAATACCTTCCCATAAGCAATTAGCAAAAAAAAAAGCATTTTTGTTTTCTGAATTGAAGGGAAACTTGACGTTTAAATACAGACTTTATAGGCTGGACTATAAAGATAGATATGGAGGTAGAAATTGAGAAATTTTTTGTGTTTAAGGAGCATTTTTACTTGTGTACACAGTAACATACTTTTGTCCAAAAGAAAACATGTTGTCTTACCTTAAATATTAAAGATGTTCTAGCATTTTTTGAGAAACTAGAGATTTGTACTTTGTGCATCTGAATCAGAAAGCGTCCTTTCTTTGGCTTGTGAAATGAAATGGAAAGTGTTCAGTAAATATGAAGTAAACTGGCATAATTCAGAATCTTAAATAAGGGTACAGACGTAGGAGTTGCAAGTGACCTTTTGAAATTGTTGACGGTGTTCAGAATAGTGCCCATATCTTTGACTAGTCTCCTGCACCAGCTAAAGCATTTCTGCCCTGCTACCTCTACTTTTATTTTGTTGAACTGTGCATGTTAAGCTTTCCTCTTCAAGATAATAAAACAATGCAGTAGGCTTGAAAATTCAAGAAACAGTAGTGCGAGTACTTGTAGCTTAGTTAATTAGTTCTTATGGACCAGCTTTTTCTTAAAACATTAATATAAATGATTATTTGAGGAAGCAAACCTCTTGGAGTTTACAGTATATCCTATTAAATCATAGTCATGTTGCTCAATAATCTGTGAACTCCTCTCTCAACCTAGACATCTTAGACTCCTAAAATGTAAGCTTTTCTAACTTACGAAAAGCTCTGCCAGTAGAGACTTAGCGTTCTTAATAAGTGCATATTCAGATTTTGAATAGCCTACAAATTTGTGTGAAGCTACAAAACCGATGTTGGCAGGTGTATTATTAAATTACTTTTGGCTCTTTGTTCAACTGTATTCTGCCAAAAAGCTGGTGTTAATGAACATGTTTAATTTTGGTACAAATCTAACATAATATTGGGGGTTAGGTCTGTCTAATGAAACAGAATTGGGTATTATCATGTAGTTTATACTTATCAATGTTATGACTATTCATATTGACTTTTTAAAAAGTTGATACCATTGTGTGACTGATCGCAACTATAGTTGTGAGAAAATCGGTCTTTTGAGACTTAGTTTTCAGCTGTTATCATAGAAAACAGTCTTTGTGAGTACAGGTAGATTTGCAGAGAATTGCTAGTTAAATTATGACATTTTATGAAAATAAAAGCATTGCATGCATATTGGTGCTTAGATACCGTAATGGGCAGCAGAGGAGAAATATGCAGAAGACCTAGGCACAAACTGTTCACTATATTTAAAATTGTAGTAAGCATTAAGTGGTTATGTATTTAAGCACTCCTTAAGCACTCTTCCTGGTTATGGTCGTCATAGTGTGTTAGCACATTGTTGAATCTTCTAGGTAGGAATTTAAAATGAATAAGTCTGACTAATCCTTTTAAGAGCATATTGTCAATTTTATTTATTTATTTATTTCAAATTAAGGCCAAAATAGAGTCCGATAGAGTCATTGGCTCTGTAGGCAAAAAGGTAGCGCAAGAGACTGGAATTAAGGTCAGAAGCAGATCACACAACCTGTCTATGGCACATAGGAACGATTTTCAACATCTGCTACAGGGGATTACTGGGGAAATTCCTCATAGACCTCTAGACCTCAATATGAAGGAGTATGCTGGGTTCCAAATAGCTTTGCTGAATAAGGTAAGCACCACTGTGTGTAATGTTGTTATTTTCAATATACTTCCATTGAAATGCTAGATATTGTTTCCTATGTGGTATTAATGGGAACTTTATTTACTGGAACCATAGGATTTGAAACCTCAGACTTTTAGAAATGCTTATGACATACCCAGAAGAAATCTTTTGGATCAATTAACACGAATGAGATCTAATTTACTGAAGAGTACTCGCAAGTTCCTCAAAGGACAAGACGAAGGTTAGATAACAGTTTATTTTTTGCTGAACTGTGATATGATTGGTACTTAAAAAATGAAGACTGTAACAAATAGCATAGTTCTTTAAAACTTACTAAATGTCCAATACTGCCTTTAAACTCCATGTTTTTTAAGATGTTTTTCCTTAACTTACTGGAGGAAAAATAGTGAGGTTAGAGAAGATGTGGATTCACTGCTCTGTCCTTCAGTCCATATGAAGAGACTTGTGCTTTTGCATAAGATTCTTTGTTCATTGTTTGTTTTTTCCCAACTTTCATGATATATCTGAGAAAAAAATCACAGGGCAGTTTGGAACGTTACAATCTCTCTCCATAGAAGTGGATTGTGAGCAGTGGAAGAGTAAACTTGCTCCCTGGGTGCTGCCAATATGATTCTTTTGCCTTTAAGGCCAACAGCAAATAGTTCAGTAGTCTGCAAATTTATTTCTTTACCTTTCTACTGTATTTTCTGGCACTGCTTTATGGCATCTTAACAAACAGAAGATAATGAAATAAGTGGAGAAAATGAGAAGGGCAGTGCAAGTGAAAGCGTGTGTTACATTAGTCCTGCCACTACTTAGGTCAGATAAACATCTGTAATCAAGTGATAATGTAATGTGAAATGCAGAGGAGTTGCTCTTTGGGGAGGGGGTTAAACTACATAAAAACTAGTGTTAGGGGGGCTGTTCTGCTGGTATATGTTTTGCTTGATCAAAGGTTTGGCAACTTTAACTAAATCTGTGAGAAGTTCAGAATCAAGTCCTATGGTTTTAAGAATTTGTTGATTCCAGTGGTCAAAAATCACTGTTGCTTTGGGAAAATGCTAGTCTCAACAATTAAATTTTGTGTGGTTAAAACTGAGCAGAGTCGTGTCAAAGATGTATGTGGCATGGCACTACCGCTTTGCATTAATGTAGCTTTTGTTTGTAGCAATGTTTTAGTTATTTGTTCCCCGTCTGTTATTTCACCCATCTACCCTGTTGAAAAGCTATGGTATGGATTGGAAAACTTAACATCCATGCATGACAACTATTGCTTATTTCTGTGTCATAATTATTAATTTACAAGACACATACTGATTAATTTAAGCAAGTTTTCTGCACTCAAAACACAATGTTAATAAATACCAGTTAGGCAAGAATAATGTTGAGTTTCACACATCTATTTCATTAATGCATTTGATAAGACTGAAAACTGGACTTATGAAGTGGATATAGACAAATTCTCATAAGATGAGCGGCATCATATATTAATAAACCCTTCTTTTATGGTAGATCAAGTTCACAGTGTACCTATAGCACAAATGGGAAACTACCAGGAGTATCTAAAACAAATACCTTCTCCGCTCCGAGAGCTTGATCCTGATCAACCACGAAGGCTCCACACTTTCGGCAATCCGTTCAAATTGGACAAAAAGGTGACTTTTCTGAAATGCTTTGTAAAAAATGTGCTGCTGTGAGTGTGTGCGCTGCTGATTAAACTATTCAAAGAGCAATGTATTGGAGAAACACTTTCAAGTATTTGGAAAAGTAGTGCTTACGAGAAATAATCTCAAATGTTTTTGCACCAGTGGTATCCTATGGAGGGCAGTCTTTATTGGAAACTGGTATTATGCCTCTGAATTGCACTATAGATGAAATATGTTGGTCACTGTAATATAGCTAATACCTAATCATGTTTCCTTTACCAGACTTACACCATGAAAAGCTTCCTGTAACTCTGAGGGTATGGACTCTCCCCGTTTCCAAATCAGTCTTGTACTTGACCAAATTACCAATATCATTTAGAGCTCTTCTTGTAAATGAGTCATTTTGCAATTACTGAAAAGGAAGGTTGACAGCCCACTCGATTGTCTTACCCGACGGACTGTTGGATAAGGGTCTAAAGCACATTGGTTTAGTCTGGGAAGATTTGATACGATTTTCCTGTGTTACTTTGGCTGACAGTCGAGAATTCAGTGCACAATGGCATGTAGAACGTAGTTACCTTATACGTGGTAAACATCATTGTAACATCAAAGCATTCATCGTATTTTATATTTTGTGGTTTTGGCCTAAAGTTTAAGAATTCTCCCTATTAAATTAATTGCAGGGAATGATGATAGATGAAGCAGATGAATTTGTATCAGGACCTCAAAATAAACATAAAAGACCCGGAGAACCGAATATGCAAGGGATTCCGAAAAGACGTCGTTGTATGTCCCCCCTGCTCAGAGGTCGACCGCAAAGTCCTCCGGTTGTGAATAACCACATCGGAGGAAAAGGGCCACCAACACCAATCGCACAAGCACAGCCCGACCTTGTTAAACCTATTCCTATTCACAAAAGTAAGTGAATCTTCATCTTCTTGAGCGAATTTGTTTTGTAATTTATGCAGAAGATTTGTTTATATAGAAATACCGTTGGCTGGTTTCCCAAATATTGTGATTTTATCCCTTAGTTTTTGAAAATGCAATTGTGCATCTGGGGTTAATTACAGAAAGAGTTAATATAGTACTCCAGACAGAAGTCTCTTTCATATGAACTTCCCAGTATAAACAATGTATTTCCTGCATTAAATGAGGAGACAATGTAAACAGTCAGAAGGATGTTCTTCCTTTGCCTGGGAATTCAGATGCTCCAGAAGTATCACAACATGAAGTTAATTTGAAGTTTGCTGTAGTGCAGTGAGTTCACTTCCCTTAACGTGGGGCTGAGGTGCTGTGTAAGTCTTGCTCGCTGTTCAGCACTAAAGGAAACTTTGTCAGTTCAATTTAATGGGGAAAGACAAGCATGTCATCGAAGCGCATTTTCAGGTATGCTTTTCATCTTTTGATGGTAGTCCATATAGCAATTTCCTTTTTCATATAAAGAATATACCTGTGGTTTTTTTTAACCCATTAATTGCCAGGAGATACAGTAAAGTGCTCAGTGTTACAACGCACAAACACATTTTCTTATGCCTAGCATTGTACAGTAGATTATGCAAGCTGGAGTATAGCTTTAGAACAGTTTAATATTGAACTGACTTCTATCAGATGATAAAGAATGTGAAACTGGCAAGTGTAATCTTTGTTTTTTTCAGCATCAGAAACAAATAATGAGGTTACAATGGATGATGTGGTTGAGAATCATGTTACAGACCCACTTTCGTCAGATGTTTTCCCAAATACTGTGGATTCAGAGTTTTCAATGTCCTCTTCTCCATTCAATTCATTGGATCGACCAGCAGCGCATGCAGAGGATGTAGGCCATGAACATTTAGGGAATAACTTGAATGTTGATGGGTTTTTGGAGAATCATGAGGAATCAAGTAGTAAAGAACAAAGTACTGAAGAGACCGTGCCAATGTCTTCACCAAGCAAAGGGAAAAAACCAGTGCATTGCAGAAGTACCAGAGAGGTTAATATAGAGCTAAGAGCACAAATTATGAAAGAGATCCGAAAACCAGGAAGGAGTAAGTATATCATATCTCGCTTTCAGATGGTTGGAATGAGAGCTAGACAAAGAATTCATATTAGATCACTTTTTTATAAAAATACTGAAGCCTGAGACTAAAGCAAAATAAACTTAAAGCTGAAAATATGTGTTTTAAAACCTCTACTAAAAACTTCCTGGAGTGATCAAAACAGTGCTATACCTATCAGTATTTATGAAAGTCATGGGGTTTGTATTATCAGTATTAGATAATATTAGTATTAGCTTGTTAGATGTTCCAGTCATATCCTAAACTGCAGTATCCTGCGTTTTTTAATGTTACTGTTCATTAAACAGTATGTCATTGCTACAAGCCTGGTTGATAGGAGTTATATTCTAAAAACTTATAAAAAAATGAATGAAATCTGTTGCATTTCACTCAGACTCAGATGTGTTACAACCAATATGTGTATAGGTCTCTCTTAAGTAACTGTGATTTTGCTCTTCTCTTTCTCTTTCAGAGTATGAAAGAATCTTCTTTTTACTGAAGCATGTACAAGGAAGCTTGCAAACCCGACTGATATTCTTGCAAAATGTTATTAAAGAAGCTTCTAGGTAGGTAACTGAATTGTATTAATCTTATAAAACTACACCACATACTGCCACGTGTAACTGCTTGACAGCCATGCAGTTCCTTGTTTGAAACTTGCTTTGTGCTGCAAGTAAATGATTCCCTAGAAAAAAATAGAAACACAAACTTCCTGATGTGTGTTTTTTGCACAAGCTTACCTTTTTGCCTCAGATTTTGTCTTAAAAATGTTAGCAGCTGTAACTGCCAAGTCACCATAAATGTAGATGGATAATGGTACAGAAAGAGAAGGTAACTTTAGAAAATCATTCAAGTTCCGAAATTCAAGTGTGAGTGTTCTGCTAATTTGAAAAACTGATGAAACTGCATCTTATTGTGAATTGGGCTTTCAGAAACAGTTGAAATTCTTTATTCTGCCTCAACTCAAAATCTTGTCCTAAAAATAGTTTTGGGATCCAGGTATACTTCCACAAAGATATGCCTCTGCTCTTCAGATTTGTTTCCTTGTCTGAGGTGGTAGAAACAGAAGGTAGTTTGTCACTGGAATAGAGAGACTTGCTGAGGATTTAAAGCCTGTGTTGTTAATCTAGGTAGAAACTCTTCTTAAAGCACCCTTAGACTGACCATACTTGCTTAGCCTTCTACATGTTAACTAAGAAGAAAGCAAGCAGAAATCTGTGATTTTGATTGGAATCAATAGTGTTTGAATTGAACTAATAATGCTGGTGTCTTGCTTGGATCATAAATGTAACTGTAACTTTAAGGCTTATTTCAGAAGCCTCAAAGAATAGTTGATTTTTTTTTTTTCTCTATTCTATTTTTGTAGCAGTCAGCTCTTTTTTCCCTGTGCCATTATTAATATAAATAAATAAAATATGCATAAATAAAATATATAAATAAATAAAAATATGCAAAAATTCAAAATAATTTTTGGATAAAACCATGCTGAGAGTTTAAGGTACACTGAAATGCTGGACATTCGTTCAGCTCCTCTAGCCTTCTACTGCCAGCACAGTGGGATATATAGGTTTATATAGATCATGTTCTTTCTGTAGGAACAATTACTCTATCATGCTTTTGCTTGACCTGTCTTTATTGCTATATCAGCTGTCAGAATTGTTCCATAGCCCGTAAATCATACATGCTTCCTCACTGTTCCAGAGCACTGAAACAATATTGTTGCTCCTGGAGTCTGTGACAGCCCTTAGTGGGATTGGAATATTTTTATCTCTCAAATTAGGTTTTTTAGATCATCTGTTATTCTCTTTTCTGTTGCATAGCCTCTCTATTCCAGTTATCCTGAATTGACTCTTTCCCTATAAATTTGACAGCGGTTGAGTGTTGCTGCTGGACACATCAGAATTAAATCCCATCTCTCACCATAGCCAACAGTTTTCTGTATCTACTGGTGGAAAAAGTTGGCAATTCCATTTTTCTCTACTGCTGTTAAACTTTCATTTTTATTGGTTTGAGTGGAAGAACAACTTGGTTTCTCCCCTTCCTCTTCTCTGTTAGGTTAGATTTTTATATTGTGGTCATTTTATCCGCCTGGATAACACTGCCTACAATCCCTGTGCAATTCTCTGCTGCTTTCCTTGTCCAGGCAAGCTATCACGTTTAACCAAGGTTCCCTGCAGGAAACATCTCTAGGCTTTCCAGAGTTGTCAAGATAGTCTTGTTTTGTTAACTGATAGCTGACCTTTGCAATGCCATGGAATGCAATTCGAATTTGGGATGCCTGCTTTCTTTCCCTGCTCCAAGGAGCTCTGACTCAGACTTAAGAAAGCTCTTGAGCATTTCAGCAAGAAAGTGTGTGTTTAAAAACAGTCCCTGTGCAGTTCTAGAGAGTTGCAAGGGGAGAGGAAGGCTTCTAAAACAGTACACAGTTCTCAGCTTCCTTTGGAAACCAACTGCCGCAGAGTTCCCCTTGTGATAGAAAACCTGTCACTTCTGGGGGGCAAAAATCAAGATGGGGTAGACAATGGATTTTTTTTTTTTTTTTTTTCATTCCAGTCAATTGTAAAAGTATTAAGGATGAGGAGATACCACATCTCAATTTCAAATTCTTGGCTATTTCTGTTTTGACAAAGACTTTTCTTATGGTTAGTGATACACATTTGGCTCTGCCTGTGTGGGTAGTATTAGAGTTTACTGAACGCAAGAGACATGACTTCCCAATAGATGGCTGTAACTTTGAATGTACAAAATGAACAGTTATTTAGGAAAGGGCTAAAAGAAATTAGCCAATGTAGTGGAGAGGTCCTCAGTATTTCTGGAGTTGGCATAGCAATCCATTTATGGTCCTAGCACTAACAGTAAGTGTTCTTTCTATTCTCTGCTAAATAGTCTAGAGCAAAATCTGACAAAACATGGATCAAAATTCTCCAAATCGAACAACTTCTCACTATGACAAATTCAATTCCCTTTTATTTATTCTCCAAACTAAGAGAGTGCTTTGCACGTAGCAAAGCCCAAAGTGTGCACCTAGACAAAATGCGGAAAAATTCCCACTTGGGATAGAAGTGCTGGCAAGAATTAATACAACCCTTCTGAAAATAATAATGGAGTTTTATGCTCAACAGGTAGAAGTACTCAAGAAAGTTTTATTATTAAGGATACTAATTTTCCTAGCAGAATGAACAATTGAATTGGAGTAAATTTTGTTAATTACAGTATTATTTAATGTGATAACTTGTTTCTATTGCCTTGAATAAAAAAATCGCTTGCTGTAGGGTTCAGCATGTGGGAAAGAACTTCCAGTGAGATGTAGTGAGGGGCTGGGCATAGTGCTCTGTAAACCTGAATTCTTGTGCCAACAGTAATGTGAGAATAGTTAGCAATGTGTTTTTTTCCCACCTTTCACCAGGTTTTAAATTTCTAGGAAACATCTGCTGTTAACTTGTACAGCTGCTTCAGAGGGGCTTGAAGGTATTCTGGAAAGTAACATTGCCCAGAATATAAGCATGTTAAATTTTCACTAGGATATACTATATTAAAGCACTTTGCTGCTAGCTTAAATAATTTGACTTTTACTAGAGGGAATGAGAAGGAATAATTATGTATTTCCCAGGTTCATGCTTTTCAACAAGCAGGGAGCAGTTGTGAAAGCAATGAGGAAGAACGGAGGGGAAGCAGTGCTTGAAGTGTGGGTTTTCTGTGGGATTACTGTGGAGAACTGTGATGAGAAGGTTGGGTAAGGGCCCAGAGCATGGGGATTCAATGAGATAGTAACAGAGCATGGGGATTCAATGAGATAGTAAGTGGCTGGAAATGGGAACTTGTTTCCCCATAGTCAAACTGGGATTGCGCGGAAGTCTGTGGTCTGGGAATTAGGGCAGATGCCGTGTTTCTGTGAGCCAAGAACATGGACTGGGAGGCCTGGCTAGGACTAGAGGCTTTTGCTGGGGTTTAATGGGGTGATAGGACTGAACTTGGTGTATAGTTCAGAATAGTACTGAGTTGAGAAAGTGAGTGATCTCTTCATGGCTACTGATCTTTGAGTGTGCGTACGACTGCCAAAGTATTGATAAGAAGTGGCTTCTTGGACGCAGAAGCGTTGCGAGGGGGAGGGCTGGCTGGAAGCAGCAAGGAGCTGTGTGCACCGAGGCAGGGCTGGAAGCAAAGGTGACAAAATGGTCTGCTGGTCAAATTTATGTAATCAATAGGGAATAGAACTGCAGAGACTCCAGGTATGGATTACATCTGTATTTTCTTTAACTTCTTTCTCAAACTTTTAATTTGTATTTTCTTCTTGGGAAATTTGCTCTGCACTATGTAATGGCTATTCCTTCACCCGTACCAACTTCACTTAACTTCTGTGAATGCGCCATAAGCGCATGCAAATATTTCCTAAAACCTTTTGTCAACTTTAGGATTATAGTTCTTTTGGCATATACATTATTTCTGTGCTTCAGAAATTTACTTCTGGAAATAACAAACACTTAACTCCTTTTCCTGACTTTCTGAGGGCTAGGTGATGTTCAGCAAGGTGCTAGAATAAATTGTAGTAAGCACAGTTTTGAATTCTCTCATTAAATGGAATAGCAAGTTAATAGTTTACCAGAACTTTAGGAGACAATCTTTATACATGAGGTACTTCTAACCTCACTGTGCACTGAACCTAAAATAATAAGTGAAGTTTCCATGATTCAGTAGAAGTTTTGTGAACAATGTTTCATGTATTACTGTGTGCATTCATTATTATGCTTTCTTTTAAATACAGGTTTAAAAAACGAATGCTGATAGAACAGCTTGAGAGTTTTCTGGAAGAAATCCATCGCAGATCCAATCAGGTCAATCATATCAACAGCAGCTAAGACACACTGCACACAAGAGAAAGCCACAGCAGGGCACTGCTGTCCTTACTTGCATTCATTTTTGACATGCACTCTTATCTCAAGTTCTTATACCTGAAAGAACGAGAAGCTGCTCTATAAAATGATGAGGAAAGTATCCATCATCTTTTTTTTTTTCTTCACTTCTGTTATTTTTGTAATGTGAAAAATATCACAAAAACATTTTTATTTAACTAAATGGAGAACTTCTTGCTTGTCATGGACTTGTGTCACTTTCCCTCAGGTTCTATTTTTCTTAATCCAACCTTCAAAACTATCACCTCTTAAGGTTGAACTTTGCCAAAAAGTTGCTTTGTAATTTTAAAAAAAAAAAAAAAGCACATACATTAAACAAGGTAATGTTTTGTATATACAGTTATTTTGGATATATTATTGTAAGTTGTATAAATGTATTTTGAAAAATATTTAAGAAAAGCACTTTTGTTATTCCATCAATAAAAACTCTATTTTAATCTTTGTGTAGGATTGAGTTCAGTTTTTATTGGATTGGTTCATTTTGCCTTCCCTTTCCAGAGCTTCTATATTCTAGTATCAGTGTCAAAGAATGACAAGACGGTTTGTATCACTGGATATTAGTTTTTTAATCAGAGAATGAGTCAAAGGAATCTAATGCTGAATCACAGCTATGGTAGGATGATACCCTGTGGCTTTGTGTACTTTGTGCTTCACTATTTGGTGACTGGTGTAACAAACTGATGTACTTTATGCACATCCATGGCAATGACAAAATCTGCAGTTCTGTGAGGATACAGTGTAGTAATGCAGGGGTCAGTAGCCTTTGAGGAATTCTGCACAACTTTAATGTCAGAAGTTTTTACATGTTTACAAATGCTGAAACAACCAGAAGGTGCTGCTCCTTGGACACAGAAGATCACTGAATATTTTATTGGCCATGTCTTTAATCTGTGCTAGATGCTGCTAACTTCTGGAAAGCTTTGTTTGATTCAGTGGGAGTAGCTCCCCTCTGATGCTTTTCCTAGGTGTCAGTGATTTGCAGTCTTCACCCAAAATCTTCACGGGCCTGGGCTTCTGATATTTGTGCCAGGAGTTGCTGAATCTTGTACTAAAACACTTATTGTATCCCAGCTTTTGTCAGGATGCTGAAAATAGCATTATCTAGAGGCTTTTAGCCTCATTCAGTGTTCTTCAGGAATGCTCATTCTATGCTGTGTTAATTTAAAAAAAAAAAAAAAGTAAAATAAAAGGTAGTAAAGGTGGTACTGCTATCTTTTTTGGCAATAATATTTATTGATCACTGATTGAGTCGGTATTTCTGCTTCCTGTTCTGTCAGTTTTGAAACAGCTTCTCAGCTTGATTTCCTTTTCACAGCATTTTGCTGTTTTGCTTCTTAACTTATTATCCCAACTGGATTATATCTAAGTCTAGGACCAGACAACTTCTATTTTGTTCTTAAGTTTTTAACTTCAGGACAGGGAAATAAAGTTGTGCTTGAAAAATAACATATATCACAATATATCACAAAGTTTTCTTGTGGGATGCTTTCTTTCAGATGACCTACGTACTCAGCAACAGTCAAACTGACTTTTTTAGCCATGATGAAGAAGTTGAGCAGAACCTGTTGGCCCATGTTCTTAAATCTTTTGGTAGCAAAATCTGTTCGTTTTTTTCTCAAATGGTTACATGCTTACTATCTTTGCTGTAGTTGCGGTGCTAATGATTCCTAGACAGCTGTAAGTTTCCAACTGTGTGTACAAAGGATTAAGGTAGTGGAAGACTTGCTCACTCTTGTTCTTGCAAAAGTGATATTGTTTAAAACTGTTTTAATAAATACATATAATGTAGCCTTTAATTTCATTGAAGGAAAGCTCATTGTAAAAGGAACAGAAGACAGTGTATTTTTCTAGTGTTTATTATGAAGGATTTGTAACTCTTCCTATAAAGAGTACTGAACCTGTAAATAAAAACAAGATTAACATTATTCAGTTTGGGACTACATTTTCAAAGTGTAGTATAGTTTAAATACTAAATTAGGCTTATTAGAATGATTTGAACATTTGTGTATTAAAATCAAAGGCCTTTTCAAAGAGTTGGTAGCCCAAACCAGAAATTTGCTGAAACCTGAAAAACTTAACTAAATTGTTGACTAAAGAATCACTTTTGAACTGAGCAAAAGAGAGCCTGAATTCATTCCTTTGTGTTAATATTGTAGTTATAGAAGAGATTATTACAACCTCTTGAATGAAATCACTGCCTCGGATTCGTTCAATTTGTGGTTCAGTTGTTTGTATTGCTGTTCGCTTGCCTCTCCTTCAAGGGGAATGTAAGGGAATGCTTCTGCATATTCTGAGCTGTAGCTAGACATAGCATTGTTGGTCTTCAGAATTTCTGAATTATCAGCCTAGAAAGTGCTGAGGTAGGAGTTAATACAGGGAGTTTCAGGCGCTGGAGTCCTGCTGCCTACAGGCAGAAGTCTGCTGTGTGCCATCTGCGTAGGCATGAATAAGTTTCATTTACAGGAAAAGATTTCTATTTTAACTTCTTCAGATACGAATTCAGCTAATCCAACCCATTTGTAATCTGAATTGCCCTGTGGAGATCAGTCCCTAATCCTGGGACATTTAAGATCTGTAAGAACTTTCTAGTGCCTATAATTATAGTAGAAATATCTTCTGAGCACATACTGCATTTACATAGAAGAGTTCTAATCTGGCTTCCCTGACTTCCATGACTGTCATGCATTCTTTATAAAGAAATTAAACTCTCTTCTTCGTGCTTTAAAACCCCTACACCCACTGTTCCCGTGGCTGTTGAAATTTCCTGGACTAAAGAATGGCACGCTATTTACAAAGAACTTCTTATTGATTTCAGTGCTATTTGTTAAGGATTCTGCTACTGAAACAGAGAGCATGCCTACCTGTGTTAGCTTGTCTCAGGAAAAACGTGAAGGGTCTGTCTGCCTTGAAAATAGGTGTTCGAGATCTTTTTAGTAATACCATTGCTGTAATACGACAAAGAAAACATTAGTAAAATGTGTCCATTTTCATTCCATCTTTGTCAGTGCCCTCCAGCTCTGATGTTCAGCACCTTGAGTTTTGAGTTGCTCCTCTGCTTTAAGAATGAAACAACAGTTTTATCCAACAGGGGAAACAGTCTGGGATGAATGAACAAGTCAAGCGTTTTGAGACGGCACACGAGTGATTTGGGTGTATTTCATTGCTGGAAGTTGAGTCTTATCTGGCCTTGGATTTCAAAGCTAATAGATTTTTTGTTGTTACCGCAGCCCCAACTCCGCTGAAGTCATACCATGCTATTGCCTAACCTGTTAGCCAATTCCTAGCTGTGCTGTTGTCGTAAAAAAGATAAGCAAGGTACAAATGTGGTCCCTTTTCTAAATGGGAGAGAAGTACCTACATCATCCTGGAACTGGAACTCTCAACAAAACCTAAGTATCCCCAGTCTCAATTTATGATTGTCCTTCCCCTCTCTGGTTCTGGGTTAATTATTAGATTAAATAAAGAGTCCTTAAGAATTATGATGGCTCAGCTATTCTTAAAATGCATCTTATTTAAATAAGTTCTTCCTTGTAGCTCTTTAGTATTAAGAACATTATACATTGTCAAAAACCCCAAAATACTAAAACCCCCAGCTTTGGCTCAAATTCAATTGAAAATTCAAGTAAGATTCAGTAAAACTAGTTTGAGTGGCACTGTTTCAGTGCACCTACAAAAGTGCCTGCTTTAGCTTTCAAGGCACTCTGCAATGACTAGATCCAGAGCTTTTAAAGTAAACAATAAACATAATTATGCCTTTTAAAATCAGCTTCTCAGCTTGGTCTGACTGGAGTTAAGGGGAGCTTTAGCATTGGTTTCAATGGGATAAATGTCTGATGTCTGACTGCTATTACCTTTAGTCTTTAGTATGTAATTGAAGCCACCTAAAAGCTTTTATTTTGTATGGGAATTGCCAGAAAAAATACTAAAAATATTAGTGCCCCTGTAGAGATGATAATTGTCATATATCAAAACTGTACAGCTCTGTGGAAAGGTTAACTTAGTTACGTCAAATTTTCACTGCACACCCACGTATGTACAGCATGTGCCTTATTCAAAGTTGTTGCTAGAAGAATGCTACACCAAATCAGGTGTGCTCGGGTTCCTTTCAGCATCGTGACCGTGGGCTGCACTGCAGAGCTCTCCCTACCTGCCTCTTGGATTTCCTTCTGAAAGAAAGGAGGGCAAGCAGGAGAGATGGGAGAGACCCAGGTCTTGCTCTGATCTGAAGTCAGGGACCACCAGCGTTTGCAATGTGTGGGTGGAGCACACCTACAGTCAGAGCAGCCCAGGGAAGCAGAGAGGAGAGATGTGGTTAACCATCACCCTTCTGCTGGGCTGACGTTTTAACAGCTTGAGGACGTGTTCAGCTTCTGAAGAGAAGCAAGTGGTGGTAATGCCTACGTACTCTGTGCAGGGGGCTAGGGCGGCTTCTGCCTTTCACACTGACTTTGTAGCATCTCCAGAGCATTTCCAAAACAGAAACAGAAAAGCAGAGGCTGCCTTTGATAAAGCTCATGTGAAAAAATAAAAATGGGGATGGCATAGCTCTGTAATTTTACTTCTCCTGTTTTGAGTTGTGGTGGTGGATTTCTGTTGAGGTGTCATTCAGCTTAGGAAAGTTGTTTATTGACTCTTTTGTCCATAGCTGAGATTTTACTCCGAATCTCACCATTCAGGCAGCCCCAGCTGGTCACTTGGAAATGATCTGTTGGCAGAAACTATTGCACACAAAGGCCACACCTTAAAGTACATAAGAAACAAGTCTGTCTTTGTCATCATGAAGACAAACCTTTACCATCATGACCTCCAATACTATCAAAGAGATCATCTTCAAAAAGCAAAACATTAGTAGCCTTTTTTCAGTCTTTGCTTTCATCATCTGAAGAAGTGGTTTGTTTTCTTCAACTGAACTTTCCCTGGGCTGATAAAGCTGATTTTCACTTGAGTGTTTATATGTTAGTCTAAGATCAAACGTGGAAAGGGAAGAGTTTTAAGAGTTCTTATGAACAATTACAAAAGTAAAATGGAAGAGTGTTAAAAATTTAAATTTAGGCATACATTGAAATGCTACCTTTTTTTTTTTTTTTCCTTCCTTAAATAAAAGACCGGTACTTGTTTCTGTAGTAATAATTTTCAGAAGTGAAAAGTCAAGTTTCTGTATTTAATTTACCTGTAGCTCCTGATGCCTTTGTACCATCTTCTGTTACTTCAATCTCTGCTTTGTGAATAGCTTCTGCAAGGTAAAGACTACCTTGCTCTGCAAAAAAACCCAGAAATTCATATGAGTAGTTATTTTCTGAATTCCATTGCAGACACCATTTTTTTTGCTTACTTAATTCAGAATGCTTTCACCTTTTTTTCTGCGGAATCTAAGGGTGACATAACTGTTACGTATTTCACCTGGGCAACTAATTCAATGACATTATACTGAAAACAGTACGTTGTGATGTTACTGGCTTTTCTTCTGTTGCAAATTCCTTCCATTGGTTCCTTCACCACCATCACGTTTGGAATGACAGCACAGTGCACACCTCCCTTCCAATTCCTTTTTCTGTATCTGGCTTCTGCATTAGAAGATCCTCAGTTCTGATTTTGACTTAGCTCCTGATTTTTCATACATGTGCCTGATATGTATGAGCATAGTCTGAACATCTAAGCTAACTTGGTATGAAGGACGTTTTAGCTCGGCACGTAGCTGAGATAGTGTGACTGATACGGCTTTTGGACCAGCGTGACTTTATGTGCAGGCAAGTTGGGGAATAAGCTAAAACGCTCATGTGTGTCTTGAATCTATTTGCCTAACGGTGTCCTTTGTCAAAACGCAGCTTTCTTGATGGCCCAGGTACCTCAGACTTCTATGTGAAACCCGCTTTCGGACAAGCAGTGAACTTCTTAGGAAACAATCACTACTGTGAATGCAAAGATGGAGTATTTTTCTGCTTAAAGGCATTTCTGCTATTGACTTTTCGTAATTCAGGTCTGCTTTTTAATCTGGGGGAATGACAAGATTTTGACTGTGTGTGTATCGGTGTAAACCTGGAAGAGCTGTGAGGTGTCCTCACGTTCCTGCTGATGGAGCCAGCTGCAATCTGGCCCATTTCCACTGGTGTCCAGTGTTGGGAGTTGGGCTCACGCTACAGAAGAGCATTGCTTGGACACGGTACAGGAACACCTTCTCCCTCATTTCTACCTCTATTTACCTATTCATTCATTTTTATGACTGTATGGATGATAGTGGACTGAATGCTGAATGGGAGTTACTAGTTTGAGAGGTCTCCAGGTTGTGGTGGAAAGCAAGATAACATGGTGAGAGTAGAAACTAATTGATACGGTGGGGCCAATGAATCAATTGAGGAACTGTCAGAAGGGAAATTGCAGAAAAAAACACTCTTCATGAAGAAACAGTGGACCCGTGACATAAAATGGAGCTTGGAAAAAATGAATTTCAGAAAGACACTAAGGAGAGTGTTACAAGTCTGCTTTTTCCCGACTGACTGCAGAAGGCAGAAAGCAGGGAAGGTTGAGAGGTTTTTTTTTCTTTCTTGTCTGAATCTGAGGATGGAGTCTGACATATAGGCGAAAACAAGGAAATACTAGAAGACCATTTTATCTGTTTCTAACTGAATTCTGTCCAGTCAAAAAATCTAGAATGGAAACAAGCAACACAAAACAGAGTAGAGGCAGAATTTTTTAAATTGGATAAATCTTAACGTATTTTGGAGGGAAGAAAGTACAAGCTTTCAGGCATAGAGAAGCTATTCCAGGTCTGAAATGAAGTAAGATACTTCTTTGCTAAATGTGATCTGAGAGTAAATATTCTAAAAATTATGGCTACTCCTTCATACGGAATAAGAACTGAAAACTTACCTGTTCTTTTCCCAACTCTATCTATTGGTTAAATAAAAGATAAACCTTCCTTATAAACTCTGCTTCACGTAACTCTTGGACCATCATAGCTATAAACCTTCTATTATGATATGTAACTGAGTAGTGTAAGAGCAGAACTGAGAAGGGCCTCAACGTATCCTTTACTCCATAACCCTGCCACAGGCAGGATCAAATACTTTTACAAGCCTTGCCCTATATGATGCAAAGCAGAAAGCCACTGGGTTGCTTACGTAAGAAAGCAGCTGCTAAATGAGTTTATTTATGATGGAGACGAATTTCCTCAGAGTATTTATCTTATTGCAATAGATGTTAACTTTATAAAAGGCATCCTTGTGGACTTTATCAGCATATTGACATTAGTTTGCAATAAACAAAGGAGCAGGTTTTAACAAATAAGTGGGCAATGACAAATTGTTTTAATGTCCATCTCTTTGCAGTCTGAGACATGTACTGCAATAAAACAATGCAGTCAAAGGGGTATAAAAACCCCCACGTAAGTAATGTGCCTTCTGAGGTTTGTTCCAGGAAAGCAACTTATCTGTAAAAACAGCTTTGTTTAAATTGGAGTTATTTCTTCTTGTTGTACCTCTATTTATTTACTCACATGCACAAGAGTTGCATGAACTCTGCCATCTCTCTGGGCAGTTACCACTCGGAGTCTTTGCTGTGAGCAGAAATGACTAAGTTGAAATAATTTATGTTACTTTTAGTATTTAATATTAAACAGGGATTAAAAATTTTCCAATAAATGGGATGATTTAAAACTTCCAGACCCAAGAGAGTTTACAGTCCTAATGCTAGTGTTTTAGCAAAGGGAAAGTATAATTTAGTCCACTGGTCACTGGATTAGCAAAACAAGGTAGTGTGGGCATATGTCAGCATTGTTTGCAGTGTCAAGAGTTGGAATACAGACCTGTTGGACCAGCATCCGTAACTGTTAAATGACTATTTATAAAACAAACATAGGAATGCAAGTTGTATTAAAGCATCCTAAATCTCTGAATGAATAACCATTTTCCAGGCCTACACTGCCTTCACAGTTTTAATCTTAAAGAAAGAAGGAAAAGGAAAAAAAAAAGCAAAACCAAGACCAAAATCAGCCCTGGCCCTTTCAGATTCCTCTTTCCTACAAAACAACAGCTCAAAATACAATTGCCAATAATAAAGTAGAAAAGTTGAGTGTGAATTGTATTTGAGGTCCACAGAGAAAGAAATATAATCAATTCAGAAGGCCCAGGTCTACTGAATCATTCAAATGTAAAAGTCTACACCTATTGGGACAGTGATCATTTTTTATTCAGTCAAGCCTCTTACCTGAAATACCTTTAAAATTAGCAGTGATGGGATCAAATGCGTCTCTAATTCCCAAGGCAGAAAAAACTGTCTTTAGGTCAAAAAGGCTTTGAATAGTGAACCTGAAATTAATATGGTAGATTTTATTTAAGTGTGGGATTTCTAGTTCTATAGAGCTAAAAGGTAGAATACATGTAATTTATTTCAAGCCTTTGCATTTCATCCGTCTATTTCTGTGTGAGCCCAATGCCTTCTGTCTGATTAAGGGTACTTGGCAGAATAGCGACTCATCTTCACCTGAAGACGTTAACAGAAGGAATCCCTTGCCTCCATCTATTGCAATCAGACCCCCTCTCAGTCTTCTTGACACAAGAACTCTACATTTCTGCAAGTGTCCTCTTTTTAACAGTCTTTTTGGCCATAGCGAAGGGCCCTTTGAAACATTTGCAAAAGATTAGCTTGGAGAGAAAGAGTATTAGTGTACAAATTGTTTTCCAGCACTTCATTAACGCAGGGAATGTATTGTAAGCGATGTGTAATGAAGCCCTTCCATGCTGATCCATACAATAGGTACGGCCACAAAAAGGCTCTACTGCACCTGATTCCTCCTGCTATGCAATTTTATTTGAATAGCTGAGAGAAAATAGCTCCAGGATGTATGCATTTGCTAGCAACGGTGAATGACTAATGTGGAAAACGGGTGGCTGAAACTTGCTTTGTGCACAGAAAGATGGGTAGGACTGGTGGGGGGCCCCCAGGTTCTTTGCGGAGTACTTTTGTTGTATACTAGCAAGTTATAAAAGTATGCTATTGCATCTCTTTTAAAGGTAATATATTTACTCTTTCTTAAGCAAAGAGAAAAAGGGAGTGGGAAAGGGCCAGGAACATTTCTCTCTTTTCACATCTCAAAAGGATTGCTGTACCCCAAACAAATTTTTAATAAAAGCTGTAGAATGAAATGAAAGATTTAGTTTTTAAACAGTACAGAGCATACCAGAAAGTTTGGGCATTCCCAGCTCACCTCTTCATGGCTTAAGAAAGGGTTAGAGCTTTTCTGATCAGGTGATGAATAACAAAACTGAAAGCATCTCATTTGTTTTTATCTCACACATTGCTCTCGTCAGCGCTATCACACAGAATTCTGACAACTGAAGCAGTGAAGCTACCTAGCACTATTAATATCGCTTACCTAGGGAGAAAAATGTCCATCTTCGTTCTCTTTAAGCTGTTGGCCCAGAGGTTTATGGTTTTGGCAGAAAGGTGAGACTCAATCTGGAACAAAGATGTTCTTTTGTGGCTGGGAAGCACGAGGAACATGCTGAGTTTCTCCCCCAGGTAAGGTAACTCGACCACGTTGAAAGCCTCCTTAGCTGCAGTCTGGAATTGGCCTGTAGGTGGGCAAATATAGATCTTATTTCATCATTCAAGTGGGGGGGGCAAAAAAAAATCCCAAACCCACAACTCAAGCCTGGGTCAGCAGATGGTTCAGAACAGCAGTGATGGGGTATAAGGGGTTGTCTCTAGCACACGGGCTCTGGCAGCCAGCTCAGGTTGCTCCTAACTCACAACAGGGGCCCATCTGAACAGAGATGATTGTGTGATATCGATACACAGATATATCTTGGCAGAAAAATGGCAATGACAGTAACAGTACCTGGAGCACTGTCTCAACAGAGAATAGATATTTTATTACCGTCTCATACCGTAGCTGTCCTCCTTGCTCAGAGTTTAAAAAACATTACTGAGGCAATGACAGTAAATTTATGGTGACTTTTCCGGCAATGCTTGTTCCTTGAGTAAACGTACAATTTTTAAATCTCTTTCACTAAAAATTCACTATTGATAGAAATCAGAAAAACTAAACGAAGTACCCTATTTAATTCAGTGAAACCCAATTTGCCTCATGTTTCCATCTTTACTGCCTTTAAAAATCAGTTTTAAGCTTATTTCAAAAAACAAATAGTTACGTTAATAATGTAGTTAGGCTTATGCTTATTTATGCACCAAATTTATTATTTTTGAAAAGTAGTACCGTTTTAGTGCCGTATTTTGAAGAATAATTAATCCAGGCCTTTCTAATTGACTTTGTTATACAGTAGAATAGATTCAATTATCACAATTTTACATTCTTATTTTTTAATCTGTTAATCCAATAAATTTACCCAGCTGTGGTATTTGTATCTTCAAGGGAAGATATGCTTTCTGGGTCAGGGGTTATAAATGGCTGAATATATATATAGCTCATGTCCATAACGTCTAAATATTTGCCAATAAATACATAGCTATAGGATGTCTCAAATGTTTAGCGTACAACATTTGTTAGTTTTGCAGATATGAACTAAACAGAATTCCTTAAGTGTTGATTATTCTGCTAGATTAAATTTTAGGCTCTTAGATTAGCCCTTCCGCCATGCAATACGGACAGGGAATTGCGCTGTTAAAGCCACCTCCTAGCACAGGGATCGTCTGCTGGGAAAAGACCTTCTGATTTGTAATGGGCAAGCAGGGAAGTTTTACGTTTATAGTGCACTGGATGTTTAATTTGTGGGCATGCTGATACTTCGAAGTCAACACGTTCTACACAAAGGTTACACAGTCCTTTCTTGTTAATTAGAAAGAAAATCAAAGACATGAAATTATTAAGTCAGAATTTAGTGTTCCTTACTTGAACTGATTTTGAGCATCCCATAAGGATTATATATGTATGCTAAATCAGTATTCAAATATGGTTAACAAATTGGTTGGAAAAATGAATATGTAAAATAACTGCAGTGTTTAAAAGGCATGTGTACACAGTAATGTTGACATTTTCTTAGAGCAGTGTTAATTGTCCCCAGGCTGATTTGTTCTGTGTGGCCATATTAAAAGGATAAATAATGTTGTAAATGCTAAGACAATAACAGGCCACAGCTAATCTTTCTTGCTCTGTGTTTTGGATCCCGATGGGAGACAGCTGCTGTCATTTAATAATGAAGGAAAGTTATCTCCTGCCTCTGTATTTTTTTTGTTTTGTTTTGGTTTTGTACAGAACCTGTCTTATGTATTAATTTCAAACTGGTTTGTTAGAAATCTTTCTAGCATTTCTAGGGACAAAGACTGAATTGGTCCTATCAAATCTGACAACCAGCAAATTTTAAATGATCCCTCCCATTTCAACTTCCCTCAAAAGTCTCTCCAGCTGCAGAGAGCTCACACATTTCAGATCAGATGAAAATGTAATCCCAGTATTTTGGTTAACTTTCCTTTTCTATGCGTATATTTTACACTCCAGCTACCTACGTAAGGATGATAGGATGGAGTTCTTGCGTGTAGGAAAATGGTCAGACAAGCAGAACTCATGATATCAGACCAAGTTTGCAAGGGCTCAGGAGCAAATATATGGTCAGTCAATGCAGCTCAGCTGCTGAACTGGTCTTTACCCGAGATGCCCACTTGTACAAGCACTGGCAGCCCTTGCCTTCTGTCATTTTAGGCCTCTCATGTCTCTATCTCACTCTTCTAAAAGAGAAAGTTCACAGAAAAAGCCTGCTCCTGAGCTAATAGGTGTGTGTTAGTCCCAAGAAATGTGTTTGTTTATCCAAACAGCTCACAAAGCAACAAAGGGTGAGGCTATTCCAGATATTATGAGTAGCAAAGCCCCTGTGGTGAGCTGGTGATACAAAGTCAGCCAGGGCTGAAAGATCACCAGGTGATGTAGTAGTTTGTTATTCAACAACAAGGAAGATACGGCTTAGGGTTTTGGAAGGGGAAACTCTGCACTCCTGTGTAAAGTCAATTAACCTATAAAAGAGGATGGGAATCATGGAGCAGATCCTCCTGGAAACTATGCTAAGGAACATGGAAAACAAGCAGGTGATTGGTGACAGCCAACATGGCTTCACCAAGGCCAAATTGTGACAAATTTGGTGGCCTTCTACAATGGCCCTTTCCAACTCTAAACATTCTATGATTCTATGTTTCTACGAATGCTCCAAGTCTGAGGTTTGAATGCACTCAAGAGCTGCCAATACCAACAGGAGGAAGAAGTGTGGGGGACACACCACAGATGGCCCAGAAGAAGAAACACCATTAAGAAAGGTGTAACAGTAAGGACAAGCTTGCAACGAGCAGGAAAAGTGGTTCCTTAGCCAGGTGGATTATCGTTCAGAGATAAATAGGCATAGAAATAATGATTGGCCAACTGCCTGCCTCATGTGACTGTTGCACAGAAAAAGAAAATGTTTCAGCCATATAAGCAAGAGAAAAAAGAAGGAAGAATAGTGCTGCTGAACACTGAATTTAATTTTTTTTTGATTCAACCCAACTGTTTGCTGGAACTGATGGGAAAGAAATAATCTGATGATATAGCAAAGGATAACCATGAAGTTCCTAAAGGAAATTAGGAAAGAACAGGAGGTATTACAACACCAGAGACCAAAACAAAGTTTAGACTACTCGAGAGAGACAAATAATAACCTGGGGCCTGGATGATCATCAGCCCAGAATACAAAAAGGACTTGGATGTGAAATTGCAAATGTATCAGCAAAGATTTTTAATAGACCTGTAGATTCAGTTGTGTAACAATACTGGAAAGCAGGAGTATATTTATAAAGAAAAGAAAGTGATCTGGAAAATTTTAGGTCTGTCTTTGAGAAGTTTTAGAGAGTACTCTGAAGAAAAGAATAATCAAGTCACAGAGGGAAATAGAAAGAGAGATAAATTGCAGTATCAGATAGAGCCTAGCAAAGAAATCTATAAGCTTTTTTGACTTGATAACTAATTTGAAAAAAAGGCATAGATCCAGCCATCTAGTTTTAAGTAAACATATTAAACATAGTTTCACTGTGGCACTATTTACAGGTAGAAGTGATGGCAATTAGAGCAAGAAATGAAAGGCAGCAAACAGTCACTTGAAGGGGAAACTACAATGAGCTAGGTTATAAGTGGGGCTCCCAGCTTGAAAAAACATTGCCAGTGGTTTTCCAAAGTATTGCCAACACTGCCACAAGACTTCCATCAAAGACAAAGAGTGAGGTTACCATGATGACTGCAGTGATGGAAATCAAATGATGGTTCAAAAACACACAAAAAGGTATGTATCCATGGAGATTTCCCTCCCCTTGATTTACCTAGGACTCAACAGCTGGAAAAAAGTGGAGAAAGAAAAAAGGTCCAGGTGGGGTCAACCTTGAGTAACCACCCAGAGCTGATTTTGTGGTGCTCTATGAAACGTATTTTTAACAAGTCACGAAAATATTAAGAGCATTTTATTAAGCATATATATGGCCTCATTAAAAGTATTATGTACATTCCTGGCCACTTATTTTCAAGAAAGATTAATTTAAATTGGAAAAGTGCAGAAAAGGACTACTAGAGAATTGAAGTATCTGTTTTTTTAATAGATTAGAGAAGCCTGGCATCTTCAGCTTAGTTAACAGGAAATTGAGAGGCAGCTTGGTGACTGGCAAATGCATTTGGGAGTAAATATCAAAGTTGAAGAGAAACTATTTAAGTCAAAGGATAAAGCTGTCACAATGGTAAGAGATATAAAATGGCCTTGAAAAATTTTAGACTCGGAATTAGAAAGGTTTTTACCCAAGCGAAGTTTTGAAATTTAGGGTAGAAGGGAAATGAGATTTTTATATTTTGAAAGGGATTGTAGAGCTAACTGGAAGAATTGCTGGTAATAGAAAATTAACCCAACAGCATGAGTCCTTCTGTCAACAACCCATACGCTCTAGGCCTTTGAGAGGAGCATACACTGTATTCATATATTATACAAATAAAAGTTTAATCTGTATTTATACTGTTTTAAGCCCATGCTGAGACCATCGACTGATTATAAACGATTGAAAAATTCTTCTCCCTTTTATTGCAACGTTTGGCCCTGAAGATCTGAAGTTTTAACCTAAAGCCTTGGAGACCAGCTGGGACAGGAGGGATGGGTGTGTGGTGCTGGTGCTCATAGTGATATTACCCTCTCTCTGGTGCTCACACACTCAAGGGGCAAACATTGAGGGGCCAGGAAATTTCTTACCCACCCCACAAATGAAATTGTAAGGGCTTCATCTTGTTTTAGTCTTAACTGCCCCTCTGTCACGGGATCAGATGTGCTCCCTACGATCCTCCCTTCCTAGGCAGCTTTATTTAACAAGCTCCCTGCTATTGCAAAGGACTTTGTATACCAAGGTACTTTCAGTCTCTCCCATTCCCTTCTCCTGGCATGTTCTCTTGGTGCCTTTCAGTTGTTTGCAATAGCTGACAAGTTTTTTATGGAGTGTTGGGAGACATTGGTCTGTGAGGGATGGGGCATGGACGGTATTTTAAGAACCATTTTGAACCTAGGATCTGCATTGTGATTGCCTGCAATTATAAGGAGCCAATTCAGTCACCCAGGTGTTCTTTTTGTTTGATGGGATTTCTTATGAGACTTGTCTAGGCTGGGAAAACATTACATCTTAGTGTGGTAGTTGTGGAAATTAAATAAATAAAGCTGTTCCATGTTGTACAATACAGCAAATCTGGATCAAGGACAATTACCGTAGTTAACTTCAGCTTCATGATGCATTGTGGGCACTTTCAGGGTTGAACCCTCCTCTGTGGTAAAAGGCAGCATCTGGGTATCCATAAAGGAAAACCTCTTTTGCCACGTGCTTTTGAAGTACATGGTGCTCACCAGGGCCATCTGGCTGAGTGGCGACCCAGCGCTCTCCAATGGCATGCCACGGACATCCCCACCTGCATGGAAGAGAGGTGGAGAGGGGGACACTTACCATCTTACCCAGTAAATAAAGCAAGTTGGAACAACTTTCTGTCCCTAAGAGCAAGAGGCACAACTCACAAGGCACTATTAAACCCTCTACCTTCCCCCAGCTGTACGTTGGGGGTTCCTGTCGGTCCATGCTCTCCCCAGAACCGAGCTCGAGTTGGTCAATGTTGAGGGCCAAAGTTGTGCCAGGACTATGCTACTCGCTGAACAGCATGGATGACAGCAGCCTGGTGCCCAGCACCATGCCCTAGTCCTAACTGGTTTTCTAGACTAAATGTGCTTGCATGTGTGTTGGAGTGGTTCATCGTTGGCACTAGAAATCCCTCATGAAATGGATTCATGATTACAGGCCGCTTTACGAAGTAACTAAGTCAACTGAAGCTCATATCCTAATTCTCCTTCTCTCCTATTTACTTGACAGTTCAACTGATCCTACTTTTGGGTATCTGAAAGATTTTTGAAAATGTGATCCCCTTTTAATTCATCAATACGCATGTGAGCACCACAAGATGAACTCCCATTTTGGTACCTTCTTCTAGAGAAATACTTTTGTATCATGAAGCTGGATCACTTATTACAGTTAATTTAAGAAGGATAGAATTTTTTTTTCAGTACTAGCTGTAATGTTTGTAATTACCATGCCCTTATGTTGATGGCCAAATTAACACTAACTTTACTGAAGGTGACAGGGCAGATCGGGGACTGATTTGCTCTGCTGCTTCTAAGGACTTGCTCTTTCAATTATTTTTTTCATTAACACAGAATTTAATGTCATTAATTTTCTTGCTTGTGTGGAAAGCAAATTATTTTTATTTCCTATTTTGACTTTTTAAACTCAGAGCCTGACTGCTGAGCTTGTGGCCCTGTGTGTTCCCCACAGCAGCATGAAAGCATTTGACACAGCGAACTCGGTCCCTGGGGAATTTGGCTGCTCCTCATTAAAACTGAAAACACTGCAAAGGATTTTAAAAATTAGAGGAACAAGGACAAGCGGTTACCAGCTTGAGACTGGAAACTTATACTCACAGATTCAGACCTATTCCAGCTTTTTCATAGGAAATGAGCATCAGCACAAGAATTAGATTTCCTGGCTCTCAGCCTTGGTTTGGACATTGCAAAAAGGTTAAATGCAATTTCTCTCACTACACTGATTTTACATTTTATTCATGTGCAATCTTTCTCGTGGGTGGTTATGTTACCTCCGAGGTTACTGGTGATCCATTCCTGTATTTGGGCTGTGGTTCGGTTGGGGTCAGTGAAGTTGGTTTGCTGCAGGCTGCTGTTTTCCCAGCGCCCAGCACGTGCAGCGAAGCGGGGCGAGAGCTGCACCCCGGCGTCCACGAAGAAGGAACATGCCAGCTGAACCACCGTGCCTTGGCTGGAGTCAGTGGCTCCTTCGTACACAGTGTGCAAGAGGTCCTGCACACTTTGATCTGCCAGGCAAGAGAGAGGGAAAACCTGCAATTATCACGTTGAGGCTACAGGTAGCAGAGATTGCACCAGGGCAAGCAATGATGCAAGATGAGCAGCTCTCATCTCTAGTGCTGATGCTGTTGTCCTCTGAAAGTTAAAGCACTGTAACAGCTGAAGCACTCTTGACTTTATGGGGTATTACTGTCAAGTGCTACTGTCAAGGACAGTGACGCACTGGGCACAGGAAAGCACTCTTCATGTTGCTGTAGAAATCGCTCTAGTGCAGATATGTCAAGCGGCTGATTTCACATCAGGCTCACACCTCTCTGTAAACACAGCTCTTACATTTCATAAGGTACGTTATTTTTTTGGAGCACTCTCTGAGTTCCCATTAGTGAGATCTAGCACCTCTGGATGTAGATGCTGCCGATGCCACAGTAACACCGTTTCCTTCTCCTGCTGTTATCAATGCCACCCACCCCAGGAAAGGCATCTCCCTGACCGCCCCAGGTCTGTCTCTGCTACCATTGGCCCTCATGTGCTGTTTTGTTTCTTGAAGGCTGGTGCCCCAAACTGGCCCAGTGTTGCAGATGAGCCCTGGCAATGCTAAATAGAGCTGATAGGTTGCGTCATCTGTGTTACAAGCGATTCTTCTTTTTATACAACCCACAAAAGTGTCTGCTCTTTTTTTTTGAAGTACAATTATATTTCTTATTCATTAATAATTTTTTTTTAATTCCTAAGAACCTTCAAATCCTTTCCTAAAAACACTATTCGTTGGCTAACTTTTCCTCAATTGGAATGGCTGATTATTCCTTCTAAATGTAGAGTTTTGTACTTGTTCCTTACTGAATGGTGTCCTATTGACTTCACAAATTTCTCTAATTTTCTAAGATCCTTTAAATTCTATTCCAGTCTCCCAAATGCTTGTAGCAATTGCAAACTCAGTGTAATTAAAAATTCAGTAATGTATTCTCTAATTTGTTGTCTAATGAACAAAGCTGAATAGTGCCCCAGTTTCCTGTTCCTGAGGAGCTCATGGTAGTTCAACGGTGGTGACTTCTGTGATGGATACACCGTTGAAATGTGGGCTCAATGGGAATATGAGTCCTGCAAACTTAGAGAATCTTGTGTTTTTAAAATCACAAAGTTCCTAGTAGGCTCCCCCATAGGGTGATTTAGCAGCCATTTCTGGCTGCCATTATTTTGCATGCTGTAATGGTTTGTGATGGGATGGTTCATGCCACAGTGACCTCCTGAGGTCTGGGACTTGCACCCAGTCTGGACGATGCTTTTGGGCTCTGTGTCAAATTTTCGCAAACTTCCCATGTTCATGGCTCAGCCCCGTTCCTGTTTCCCTTGTGCTTTGGAGGAGATTTGCCTGTGCCCAAACACTAAAAGTCTTGTTGAGATTTTTACTTGCCTTTAAGACGTTTTCAGCAGGTTCCTTCTTCTATAAATAGGTTTTCCACTGGAGCACTGCTTCTTCACCAACACATCGGTACCTCTTGGCTCTGTGGGACCATCAGGACCTTTTTGATTTCCCAACCAAGTGTCCCAATTTCTGTGTGAAATCTTAGCAGCTCTCTGTTAGATATGAATTGCTGGCCACCATCTCCAGCAAGGGAGACCCAAGGAGGGTCCGTATTGTGCCCCTTGCTTCTCCAGGTTGCTGTATTTGGCTCAGATGCTCCTCTGCCTTGGCCTGAAACCTCAGGATACCCTGGGCAGCTCACGGGTATCTGGCTCCCCATGGTCTTGTCTGGGCTTTCTGTTATGGGCTGGCTGGAAATCTTTGATTTGACTCAATGGAGACCTTAGGCAGAGGGAGGAATCACCCAGTTCCTCCAGATGCCTGTGGGTGTAGGCAGGGGTGGAGGGAAGTCAGGGTGGGCTGCTGCCTGGGACATGGGTGGTTTGGGGCAGCTAACTGGGGAAGTCCATCCCACCTGGACCGACCTGTCCCAGGCTAAGTATCAGGTCAAGGGCAGGATTGCTGCGATCCTCCAGCTGCCAGCCAGGCCATCAGGAGACATTTACTACATTGGTTCAGATTCTTATGGGTTAAAGGGAGAGTTTCATGACTACTGATTTCTACAACCTGAGAGTCCATTGCGTGTTTTCTAACCTAATAGTGCTCCTTTAATAACCTGCAGGAAGACTAATCACCTATGGGAAGTTTGGTATTAAAATTTAGATCTATTACTCTTTAAGGGATAAAATATTTAAATCCTTGAACAGATGTCAAGAAAACTCACACGATCTGAGGTGTAAAGTGTGTTTCTCGTGTGTTTTGCATTAGTGCAGGAGCATTTGGCCAGCTCTCTGGAGGATGTGAGAAATCAAAGATGGTAAATTGGAAACAGATGTTAATGTGAGGTGTGGTATCCTGAGCTTGTAACTTCAGCCATATCAAAGTGCTTAGCTAACCAAAGTCCTGAATTCTTACTTGGAGAACAGTTCAAAATAGCTTTAAAATACTCTACCGTTGGTAAAACGAAACAGCAAAGAGAAAGAATTTTAAAGCAAGTGATTTTGTCTGTGCTGTCTAGAGAGACATCCCTTTATGCATTGTTTTTCCTAGTGCTAGAATAAAGGTGAACAAATCTTCCAAACATTAAAAGCAGATTACAAGTGCATATAAGAGTGGATTCTCTGTGAATAGTGAATGAACCATCAATGTTTTCATTGTTTTCAGCCTGCAAGATTTTAACCACGTCCTTCATTATTGTTTACGACAGACCAAAAGAAACATTAATGCAAACATCTAATGGATGAAAGGAATTTTATCAGATATGCCTACAGATGTGATTTGGTTGTACTCATCTGGTAGGAAATTTGATCTAAGCATTTGATTTATTATCTTGATTTAAACCATTTGAGGAAGCGGGTTCCTTCTCCATTACTGGAAACGTGCTGTTAGAGCTGATAGCAATAGATCCCATCCTACTTTATTTTCACATTCATGCATTAATATTACTGAAAGCCAAAGGTCATGTGGCTTGTGCCACAGACAACTAAAATGGACATAAAATGTCTGCTTGATATGATGTGCCATACGAGAAGAAGTAAAGGAGAGCAAAAGAGCCAGCAGGTTGTTAGAAGCCTCTGCACTTCTATTTGTTACATTTTGTGTGGAGATCTGTGCCTGAATTTCACTGTGCAATATTATTCTTAAGGTTCTTTCTTAATATCTGAGCCCCTAATGACCAGACATGTCAAGCAAGGTATAATCCTTGGACGAATTAATGTTGTTTAAAATTACCCTATTGAATTTACAGAAACAGGAGTCTTATAGGCAAGACTTCATTATATCAGCAGCTCATAATGTAGGTGAACTGTCCTTGTGTCGGTATATGTGGCTGTATCTGTATGTCTCATCAGCCAGAGACAGCTCTTCCTGCTGTGTTGGCTTTGAGTATCAATGCTACACAGAATGGTGCTGGTGACAAAGGCAGGTCATAGCACCGGACGATGAAATTGCTGTAGGTTTTATCTCTAGTCTTCATACACTGAAAGTAAATTTTATGCAGAGAAATAGCAGTGTCACCTCTATACATAAGTCTTGTATGCAAGCTGCAAATTTTGAAGATGAGGCAGTCATCTGCTTTTCATAAACATTGTGCTCATAATGTAAAATAGTTTTTGACGTGTGATGCGAGATGGTAGGATAATCCAGAGCTCAAATGAAAACAGCATCCTTAAATTCAGCTGACTTAATGCTGGATTTTAAGACATCTGCCTGTTCCATATCCCTTCCAGATTCCCAGTGAGTTTTATTTTAGTTTGCTTTCAGGGAAAGATGCAATTGCACCGTCCATCTGTCAATGTATATGTCTCTGCCAGTCTCCTTCTAATAACTTCTTATCCTTTTGGCCAGTTGTAATAACATTAGAAAAAGGTGCAAAGCCTTAAAAATAATACAATTTCTATAGGTTTCATAAAATTTGTTAATGGGATAGGAGAGAAAATGACCGTCCTCTGTCTGGCATCTCCCCGAAGAAGACACAGGGGACGCCAGGACACAAAGAACACAGTCGGCCTCTGGGAAACCAGGAGCAATTTTGCTCTTCATGGAAGTAGCATTTCTAAATGCTAGATTCTACTGTATTTCAGTGAAGTAAAAGAGTAAGCACTGATCAAGAAAAAAGAGGAATAATAACACGCATATCAAATACTTCCTTGAGTTTCCTTTGTCCAGATGATACCTGGATATCAAAGATGGAGAAAACACTCCTAAGCTTCATCTTGCAGTGAGACAGAAGACAGAAGTTTAGTATGATGTGTGCAATTGCTGTCTCCTTAGTGAAGCTGTGAATTTATTGCAAAATGTATGACAAGAAGTATTTTTTTAAAGCAGTACATTACCATGAATGTTGTATCCTAGGGCATCCCTCAGCTCTGTAAAGGTATTTCCTTGAGCTCCAAACTGCAGCAGCTCCAAAGAAACAGCCACGCTTGCTGGAGAGACGACCAGATTGGTTCTGTTCTCTGCTTCAGATACATGCCGGTAGAGATTGATGGCAAATTCAGTCTTCAGCTCTTTCAGCTCATCATAGGAGATGCAGTTTCCTTTGGTTAAGCAGCAAGCAGACAGGATAAATGCAGAGAAGAAAATAGGCAACATGAAGGCAAGGTGGGAACACTCTCCACCAACCAAGCATACCTGCAATTAATAATACAGTTATATTTAGAAAATCTGAGTTGACAGAGGAACTTTCTCTTTCTGTCAGTGTTAAGATACCACTCGCAATAGTAATGATCACTGTTAAAATACTTGTCCAGGTCTACCCAGTATCTATTGTCATAAACCTCCCCCTCTCCCCCAAAACAGAGACGTAGGGACATGCTGATGACTCTGTTGACTAATGAGAACCGAGTTTTCCAGCACCCATGTAGGATGGTTGGCCATTACAGTGTGTGGAGATACAGAGATGGTGAAAAAGTTAGCTACCTGCATGCATGATGGGACACCTCAGTGTAGTTTCTATCCTGCTGAGCACCCACAGCTCCCTTCTGTCCCCAGCAGAAGGGGGGTCACATCCAGCACTCCCAGAAGGAAGGCCACTCCTCTGGAGGTGTGCAGGTATCTAACTGGAGGCTCCAGGATGGGCTTTAGATCCAAGTTTGCAAAAAGCTGGCTTCAGGTTTCCCCCCAAGATACTCCTTCTGTGAAATTTATCCCAGTGAAAAAAGGTTGTATTTGCAAAAAGCTCCAGTGTTTGCAGCACAAAAATCACTGCTTTGGATTTTTATGGGAAATCAAGCATTGGTCAACGTTATATTAAGAAACACTTAGATTCATAGAATCATAGA
>VXAK01019902.1:0-15723 GCA_013399435.1 Arenaria interpres
AAAAGACATAAGAGGAGTTCTACAGATCTTTCTGAATTAAAGACTCATTCCACAAAATACCATTCACCAGAAGAACACTTCACTTAAACAATAGATAACAAACTTGAAACTCTAAATTGTCTCTCAAAGGAAGATTGAATTTCTTCTTATTACTCTTACCTGCTTCTGCTGGAGGGAATGAAAAAATGCAACACGCTAGTTCCCCAGACTTCTTTCTCCCCAAGCGATAAGAGCAGCAGCTTTGTCTCCTACCTAATGCTGTTACAGTTAGGTGATCTTTCTGCATCTCTTCCAGTGTTTAATGGGGATTGAAAGATAAAATTATTTCTTTGTCTTTCACCGTTGCCAGGAATTTGTTTTGGCACAATGGAAATACCCACAGGTTTATTTTATTTTTAAACACGAATTCCAGTTCATAGCTACTCACTTACTTTATCCCTTCTCCATATTTTTAGATACTAATCACATATGCACGAATTTGTGCCCTGGGTCTAAACATTATCAAGCTGCACTCCTCCATATAATTCTGCAGAAGTTGAGAGATCAGTTCCTCTTAAGGAAGGAGATGGCATAATGTGGTTGGTTTGTTGGGGATTTTTTTTGGTTTTTGTTTGGGTTTTTTTTTAATTTAGGGAAGTTTTTCTCCTTTCACTTTCTAGATTTTACTAAATTACTTTATTCAACACATACCTCTTGAGGGGACTCAGCATACAATCAAACTAATCAATACTACTGTATTTTTCTTCCCCTCTGAAACATCATGGGAAAGGAGACTTTCACGGGACAAGTTCTAATGAGAGATCATGAATTTGTACTATAGACTAACCATCTAATCACCTATTAGAGGCAGCATTGTAAAAAGTTCCTTCAGACAATTTTATGGAACTATTGCTAGCATCACACATACTGCATAAGGAACTTCTCAGGAGAATCATTGACATTGAGAAGAAACATCACGATGCTATTGTTTGATTCAAAAAACAAATGTTCTGAGTTGATTCTTAAAATGAGTGCATTATGCATAACAAAATTTACAACTGTTAAAGGCTGCAAAAATCAAGTCCAAGAAAAATACACAGCAGCACATCAAAAAGAAAAATGATAATTTAATAAATTATAGTTGAGTGGACATATGGATAGAGAAGAATATATTCCAGAATCGTTATGGAGTGAAAAAAGTAACAGGTAGGATACAGTCCTCAATGTTAAATATACCAGGAAAGATAGACTTACCACATCAATATCAACAGCTGAGTATTCACAGGATTGTATAGAAGTAACAAAAGATGTCAGTTTTGACAGAGGGACACTTAGGTCAGATCTAGATCTGTGAACTGTTTGTATAAAGATGATAGGTGAACTTGTGTTTGTAGATTTATTCATCCACAAAGACGGTACAGAAAGAGAAAAGAAGAGAAAGACAGGGCCCTATAAAGTCTTCATAGAAAAAGGAAGAAAAGGAAGGGATGAAGCCTGCAAAAGAAACAAGCAAACTGTAGAAACTGTTAGAAAGGTAGAAAGAAAACCAGAAAAGACAAAATTAATGTATCAAGAAAGAAAGCATGACTATGTGAGAGGACGAAGATCAAAGACGAATGGCAGGCAACTGCCTGAGTTATAGTTAGAAAAGTCATTAGTTGTTTGGCAACAGTCAATTTAGTTGACTAGAAGGAGAAGCAAAGTGAACAAAGGAATACCAGGAGAATAATTCCTGACTTCATAGGGAGATGGTGCAGTTTAGACAGCAATGTTTGGCTGATACACAGAAAAGAGAATTGCAAACAACGTGAAATACTCAGATGTCTTATCTTGAGTAAGAAGACTTGATGCTGATACACAATGGAGGAACATTGACACTGAACTGCATTATTTTTATTTTCACTTTTTTAAATGGAAAAACATCTTGAGATATTTGGGCTCAGCTCCACACTGTACATTGTCTCTCTGGTACAATAGGATACACTGGAAGAAAGCCATAAAGAAGACTCATTCTGATTATTAGAAGCAGCTTAACAGCCTCAATGTTGCTTTAAGATCCAAGTTGTATAGCCCCAAGCAGCCATTCAATTTAACATCTTAATCACATGTGACCATCCACATTGCTAAAGTAGGGCAAGAGAGTCCACCATCACTGATTTAATCTACAAAAGATAACACTGTAAGCAAAATTCACAATCTTCTAAGATGCCAACGATAGTTTAGAAGTGTTAAGCACAGACTTCTTCATAGAATCATAGAGTGGTTAGAGTTGGAAGGGACCTTAAAGATCATCAAGTTCCAATCCCCCTGCCATGGGCAGGGACACCTCCCACTAGACCAGGTTGCTCAAAGCCCCATTCAACCTGGTCTTGAATACCTGCAGGGATGGGGCATCCACAACTTCTCTGGACGACTTTTTCCAGTGTCTCACCACCCTCACAGTAAAGAATTTCTTCCTAGTATCTAATCAAAATAATCTAACATGTAATCTAAGTCTCCCCTCTTTCATTTTAAAACCACTACCCCTAAGCAATAGGCCTATTGCTTGTTCTCTTTAAATTTTAGTTTTCATTAGACAAAAGGTCATCTATATTTCAATATAGTCATCCTAAATTGTAAATTGTATTAGACACCTGGTGAGCATCAAAATCAGTCCTAGAAGTTGACTGAAAGATCTGTAAAATTATTGGCTAAAAACGTTAGATGTTTCATTCTATTTTGCTACAGGTACATTCTATTTTGTCAATCACAGTGAAGAAAGACTAGAACAAGAGTCCTACAGAAAATGTCCGATTCTTGTATCATATTAAGAAGGATCATATGAGTCACAGAGCCCTTATTAGAGTCAGGCATTACAAAAGCAGCACAGGAGAGAGTCATGATGAACCTTTGCATGCAATTCCTGCCCCTGAAGTAGAACTCATTCAATTATTCAGAGACCTCTGAAAGAACTACTATTTGCACAGAAACTATGGTAGCTAATCTGGTATTTTTGATTAGCGAAAAGTATTTCCAAAAACAGTTAAAATACTTCTGTAATATGAATCAGTCTCAAGAGTCATATTTTTTTATAGTTCCTGTCAAAAACCTTGTAAGTTTCCAGTAATGCTCTCAAACTTAATAGGCAATTACTTTTAGATAATAATTTTTGTACTTTGATACTGAAAACAGCTGTTCATGGATTCAATTACAAAACCTTCATTTAGATAAGGAAACTATTTCAATGTACTATGCAAACGGTATATCACATTTTTGTTATTTGATGAGTAAAGCTGCAATTTAAATATGCTGTTGATTGTAAAATTAATATAATGAAATTCCTTTATCAATATTTCACAATTTGCCTAAGAGTTTTACACTAAATTTCACCACAATTAGTGCATGTATCCAAAACGCCCATCATCCACCTCACCCCCATTCCAAAAAAAGCACTCGGAATGAAGTTGAAGTATATTTAATACACATGCTGGAAATACTGACAGTGCTTTTCGTTTTACTTCTGCTGTTCTAGAACTAGTTCTGATGGCTTAAAATACCTCTGTTTTCTTCCTTATACACTAATTACATTTGTGTTTTTTACCTGCTGTCAGGACCAAGCTTGTAAAAAATACTGTCACTACTTTTATTTAGCTCTTTGTTGAAATGCTTGTGGAAGATACAAGCTCTGCCTTTATCCATAGTACCAACATTCAAGTTTGACAATTTTGAAGAAAGAGTATAAAATGCAGTACTCTGGAAGACTGCAATTTTCAGACTGAAGTTGTTCTTTTGAATAGTGCCACTCACAATACCAACATAGTCTTGTTCTGTTTCATCTACAAAATAACAAACATTACTATATTTTATTGTTCACAAACCAATGTTATGGAAATGTCCTCAGAATGTTACAAATAAAAAGCATGCCCCAAAAAACACAATGAAAAAGTCATTATTACACTTTTGGAATGCCTGTATTATCAGAACTGAAATCAAGTGCCTGTGTTCAGTTTTATTTCTGTTTTCACATAGCTTCACTTTTATTTCTATAGTCCTGAAATTCACAGGTGGTTAAATGAAGAGATATCGATCAACTCAGTATATCTCCATTACGAGATCTTCATTAGGAAATACTTTTAAATTTAAAGCCTTTCTCTTCTGGAGTTCTAAACATTTCCATTTCCAGTATTACAACACTGTTCAAGTTGGGCGAATCACCCCAAGTTAATCACAACTACATTTCTTTAGCTATGGGACAAATTTCAGCCAAGTATTTGAGAATTTTAACACTGTTATTTTCATCTAGCAATTTATTTCAGTGCATCTATAACTGCATAGCAATTCATGCAGAGTACCTTTTTTTTTTTTTCATCCATGGATTTCTGAACACGTTGTCTAAGAGGTTTGGGGGAAGATCCACTGGATTGTGCCGGAGATCTATATTAGAAAGAAATAAGAAGCATTTATAACATGCAAAAGTAATTAGTTAAGAAAAATAGTTACCATACCAAGTTCCTCAGAGATAGGAAGGCAAGTATCTTCACTATCTAAAGCTTACTTTGTTTTCTCTCTAAATAACTACATGTACTGAAGACAGCAACAAAACCAAAGCTACAGCTCCAATTTCTGGTATCATTTTGTAGTATGTTTACAATATTGTAGTTCTGTAGCCACGGTATTATTATTTGTAATGCTGGTGATGAGTTAACAAGTCACCATCCTACTTACACTGCCTTGAATAGCATCTGGTTGACATCCAGAATGATTTTCTATGTATTTACAGACTTTTCAACAAAAGTAATCACTCAAGCAAAATGTTTCCACCATCCTGTATTTCAGTATGTGAATAGTTACAAAGATTAATGAAAAATGATTTAATTTTTGATGCAAAAAATGTTGATGCATGTAGAGAGAGGATTTTTTGGTCTTGAAATAAAAAGAACTACTCTGTGCATCTGTCAATAATTACTTCTCTGTTTATGCTCATGTCAGACCAATGTGCATATGAGGACAGTTGTTTCAAAAATAATTCTTTATTTAGCTCATTCTATTCAATTATTCCATAAATAAAATTTATTTAGCTCATTCTTTATTTTATTTATTTCTATTTGTCTGTTGTAAAAAATGTCTGCAGAACCTTGTAAAGTTTTTTCTATCTAAATTGCCAAAATATGGAGCTTCAGCATCCTCCCATCTACACTGTTGTTCTGGTTCATGAATCCTCTTTGTAACTCACAATGACAAAATTCTCAGCATCCCACTTTTCCAACAACTGATGATTCCTCAGGATAAGCAACTGACTGATTAAATCATCACTGCTTCACCAGATTAGTTTCCTTTTCAGTGCCCACAGAAATGGGTTTTCAAGAGAGTTTTTGTTTTACATGCCAGATCAATATTGGTATTCCTTAAATAGCAGGACATTCTTAAAAGGTAAGAAAAGAAATAAGCAGGAAGAAATGACTGACTAACATTAATAGGATGGGAAGACGATGGGAATAATATAAAAACCAGCAGCAAACAAAAAGTTGCCCCAAGCCCTGAATACCTGTTGAACCTGCAAAACCAGAAAAAGAGAATCTTTATTGCAAAAAGTTATGAAAATACTTAATCCATGGTCAGGCAAAACTTAACTCTAAAACATAAAGAATATCATTAATTTTATTAGAATCACCTTACTTTGATTTCAATATCATCACTACATTTTTATGTTTGCCTAAAAACTTTAAAAATACTATCGGAAAATTCGTACACTTCTGCCTTGCGTGCAGCTTCAAAATACAAAAAAAATAGCAAGAGAACTTTATTTGAACTTCCATAATGCAAACCTAAAACCAATATGTTTCAGAAGATTGAAATAATGTGTTTAGAGAAGGAAAACATTTGACGGGTATAGTAAAGGACAGATTAAGTAAGAAAAACTTCACTTTGGTTAGGATGTTCTAAAACACTGAGGATGTATTGTCAGAGCTTACATTTCAGTTCCCAAATATGCATACATTTCACAAATTGCAATGAAAATATTTTTAATTAAAGAAAGCCAACAAAAAGTTAAACACAATAGCTGCTTCTCTGCAGTAGCTCTTTTGCAGAATTTCTGTGCAGAGATAAATCTACCCAACTGATCTAGAAGTTTATTAAGAGTAAAACAAGCAAGAAAAATTCCTGATATACTGAAGTTTTGAAAAAGAGGTGTTCTCTTTTAACCTCAGTCTTCACCTGAAAACTAGTAGTGCTCTCTCAAACTGAACAGAACCCAGACAAAACTATTCACAAACTTTAAACATATTTTGGGATTCTTCAATAACGAAATCTCTAGAAATAACAAAAAGTATTGTGAAAAACCTCAAAACAATAACTACCATGTGATCAAAAACCATAGAAAAATAACTACCATATTGAGGCGATCAACAGTCTGATACACAGAATCAGATTAGCAAAAAGAATCTGAAAACTGCACTGTTTACTGCCAGAGATACCGTCATTTATCCTGTAAACTCTTCCAGATATACTATTAATAATCAATTAGCAAAAAGACTGCAAGTACTTGAGATCAAAAATTTGAGACACAAGCACTAACAAAAAAGTGCTGTACCATAGATGTGCCTGTACATTGACACAAATCAAAGTGATACCTAAGTTACTATCCTGTATAGTATTAAGGCATTCAGAATTCATAAAGCAACTAGAGCCTTACAAGAAAGCTGTTAGAGAAATGCAGAACACAAATATTTGATAAAAGTTGAGAACAGGTGGTGGTTGCAAGTTTCATTTCAGTTTTTGAAAAGTTTCTTATTCCTAAAACAATAATTTAGGATCATAAATTCAATACCTTGAATAAATTACTTATAAATCAAATTTTTAAATGAAAGTATACAGATAATATTAAAAATTATATATGCTGAAAAATAAAATTTAAAACAAATTGACCACTAATAACTAAGGAAACACAAGAATGGTCTAGATTACAATATTAATTCCCAGACAGCAGTACCTGCTTACACCTACACCAAGAATATTTTAAGTAAAACACATATTTTCTCCTTTTGGGGAAAATTCAAGAAAATTAATTCAGCTGAAAAAAATCAAATGAGGTTAAGTGAAACCAAAGCAGTCAGTGGACACTCTTACTCAGAAATAAGTGGCTTAAACCCCGTTTTAAATTAAAGAATTACTTTTAAAAAGCCCAAAAACAATCAAGAACTCTAGCTCTGAATAATAGCAAAGTTTAATTCAGAAAGAGAATTCATAAAATCACAGAATTGTTTTAATTGAAAGAGACCTCTAAGATCATCAAGTCCAACCATTAACCTAGCACTGCCAAGTTACCACTAAACCATGTCCCTCAGCACTACATCTACACATCTTTTAAACACCTCCAGTGATGGCAACTCAACTACTTCCCTGGGCAGCCTGTTCCAATGCTTGACAACCCTCCCTTTCAGTGAAGAAATTCAGGTGGGCCTTGATTCCATTCACATAGAACATTAACCTAAATCTGATTAAGTTCATTTTCATTCTGATAAAAATACAACCACGGTGAGGTTTATTTAATTAATAAAACAGTTTAAAAAGTAATGTGGATCAATTTTCCTGAATCTGAAGTAACAGAAAAATAAGCAACTGAAATCAGGGTTATTTTAAGCTTGTTACATAATGAAGTAGAAATATATAGCTACAGCTATCCACAGATATTTGAGAGGTGAAAAAATATTCCACAAAATGTTGTTACATGCTGCCCTTTATTTTAAAAATTATTGCAGGTTTATTTAGAATTCTTATTAATGAAACTATTTCTTTTTAAGTTTTATTAGAATGTGCTTATTATTTTGGTTTCACAAAAGAGGTTGAATGACAACTCTAATGGAACCCTTAAATCTTTGACTTTTAGGATCCTCCATCTTCCAACTTAGTATTTACTGCTGTTTTCCTCTTTCCTTGCTTTTACCCTCACAGCCTTGCATCTGCACAGTCTGATAGCGTTGTTACGGTGGGCTCTTGTGGGAAAAGACTGCCATCACCATAAGAAACACTTCATTCTTCCCTACTTTTCCTACCCTTTTCATTGTAGCTCTTATTTTATGTTAGGGAACCCAAAAATGTTCATGTACAGAGCTTAATAAGCAAACGGCCATGCAGCCCCTGCCCTGATGAACAGATGCTCTGATCACCTCTGAAGGTACCAAAAGCAGGGACAATCAATAAGGGGAGTGACCAGGTTCTTATGAAGACAATATCGTTACCTTGGAAAAAGGACTACAGGGGAACTAACCACTGTACTACAGAGGATGCTTGTCTGGGAACCCTGGCTGTTTTACATCCCAGCTGGCAACTGGGGAGAGTTTTCTTTCCTCTTCTCTCTCTCCCTTCCTCTTTAGATTTTGTTCTTCCCAAAGAGCAACTTTCACCATTAGAGTGAATGTATGCCATCAGCTACAGACACTACTAATAAATCTTCATGCATGTGAATTTGTTTCAACATCCCTTGAGCAATACTAGCCTGATTGGTAGATCACTATATGAAAAACTGATTAATTATTTAAAACTGTCTCCACAAAATAATTACTATGTAGGAAGAAAACAGGATATAATCCAAAAATTTCTTGTGTCATAGCTAGACAAGGAGGCATCTTCAAATTGAACAGTCAGTAACCTAATTAGCTACTGAGCAGATAGTATTTGAAGTTAGGAGTTCAAACTCAACTTAAAAGGCAAGTATTTGGAAGGCTTGTTGCAAAGGATACTCCTTCATAGGTTTCATGCAGCCTAGAAGCATACTAGCTCAAAAAGTCCATATTACAAAAGTATCTTGAACATACCGAAAAATGTGAATGAGAAGGCAGAATACTTTTGAGAAGTTGAGACTATTCTAAGAATGCTTCCCCTTTGCACCTAGTCTCTCAGCAGACTGCACTTTGGTCATTTCCTTTGTGTAAGTAATATCAATGCTTTGTTAGCCACTCACTATAAGATCTTAAAAAACAAACAAACAAACAAACCCAACAAAAAAAACAACCCAAATTAACAAACCCAAAAGAAACACAAGAAACTGTCTACTACTCACCTAAAGAGTGTCAAAACAGAAGAGATTCCAAACAGATTTAAGTTTTCATCATCATATAGTAGTTCTGCTTTGTTCTGGGTAGGAGGACTAACAGCTTCTTCATCCAGAAGAACTAGTAAGACCTTTACAGTATCTCTGCCACAATACACAGTGTCATGATTTATGGAATGTAATTTTGGCTGAAAGTAAATAAAAGGAACACAAACACAAAAGGTCAGAAAGCCAGACCAATAAATCACCTCCAAAAGCAACCCTTATCATTACAAGGTGTGAGAATACCCTTTCCCAGTAAGCATTTAAAGGGAACCTGCCCATAGGAAAATTTCTTCCTCATCCCAAGCAATTGGTAGAGTTTAGATCACTGCCAGCCAGAGGTATACACTGATGAGCAAGTCACACAGACAAATAACACAAATCTGATGAAACCATGCAGCAGAAATTAACATATTATTTTCTCACAACCAACTTGAGTGCTATGGGGTAGACAAACACATTTTGGTGAAGTCCAGCTCCTCTAACTGAATCTGCTAAAGCAGTTGGTTAAAAGTGAGATTTCCATCAAGATTTGACAAGAGGGGTACTTGGCACGATTTCCTGTTGTTTGGAACAGGATGAATTCCTCACCATTTTCCACAAGAATAAAGAATTCCTTAAAGAAAATAATAATCCACATCTGGAAGCGCTCGATGCTACAGTCAGCAGTACAGATGTAGAACTCCATAGCCGCTACGGGACTGCAAGAATTGCAAGTTTGCTACATTTTTCTGTAAAAGCACTAGGAGTTTCTATAGAGAAATTCAGTGCTTAATACACAGTAGTAAATTTTAAAAACTATAGGCAGTATTTACCAATGGACAGAAACATTGAATAGCCTAACTTTGTTTAAAAGGACAGGACAAGCAATGAACTGCATTTATCTAATCAGTTAACTGCTTTTAAACACAGTCTTGAAAAGATCAAATTCTATTTCTCTCTCTATTTGATTACATCAATTAGTGTATGTAGCTTTCAAGAAACCATAGCAACACATGTCAGTCAGTTACTATAAGTTATAATCAATAGCTAGAAATAGCAATTACAGAAATGGTTGTTACTTGGCTTCACAGAATTGGCCTATTTCAGTACCATTTAATTTCCTCAAAATTTATTCTGAACCTCTTCAGTCATTACATCACCACATCATAGATTTTTATAAAATGTCATGTGTGTCACAGCAAATTTGTCTAAATGAGAAAAGTACAAATTTGGCATCATCTTGACTGATTATACACAAAGGAAAAAATAATCTTTAGAATCTAACATAACCTCCTAACTGCCAAAAGATGACCTTCAGAAATCTCGTGTACTACAACAACAGTGACTTGGTGTACTAACCATGAACTAAAGTCCCGCTGTCCAAGGCACAATAAGATCTTTAGGCAAGACAACAATCCCTGCCACAAAAATCTTGTTTATTAGTAAGTGAAAAATCATGATTCAAATTATTTTTTCAAGAAAACAGTTGATCTGCCTTCCAAGGGTACAGACCGTTAGCTACTCCATACTGTTCTAGTTAGTTCCAGAAACACCAGCCAGATTCCATTTACAATAGTAATTTTCTCAGGAAGAAATTAATCATAATTCCTACTAGTCACCCGTGCAGGTTTCAACACAAAGTAGTACTTCCTGCTGCATAAATTAACAAATTTTCCTGGAGTCCTAGATTTTTATAAAACAAGTATTTGCAGGAAAACTGAGCCATGATGGAAGAAAACTGCCACTAAAGGAGAATAGCAAATATTTTTCTAACAAACTCTTTTCAGGTACACACTTACGAGCAGCCTTCCCAGGAGCTAAGTGGAGGCATCGTTTTCAGCTCTATAGTTAAGATCATATTTTAAATTTACACTCAAAGAAACTATTCAATCTCTTATGCATGAAAAAACATATCATCTTATCAAAAGCAGAACTTATTCTGAATATAGAACATTTTTTCTAAAAAAGTATAGCATCAGGGCTTGGGTGTTTCTTTAAAAACTAAAAAAAGAAAACACAATTGAAAAACCAAGCTATATGTGAAACTCTGCACAGAGCACTAATCTTTGCTGTCCTGAGATCTCACACAATACAGACTTTTTTTATGAAGCCCAAATTCAGTTGGAAAACTTCTGAGGTTTTTTTGTTTAATTATTTAATTAGTAATAGTAACCTGCCCCTCTGTATGCTTAGTAAAATTGAGTGCTTCTTCCATTTATTCTTTCGCTGAATAAAATTTTATTAATTTTATGAAAAAGAATAAGGTGCTTCTTCCAATACTTCACCTAGTAAAATGCTTCTTCCCCACCAAGCTCCACTAAAACGTGCAATTTAGTATCAGCCTCTTAATATTGGTCTAAGCTCCCTTTCTACCCCTCAACTCCGTGAAACAAATATTTAAGAATTATTGAAACATACATTCCTCTTACAATGTTCACAAGCTTTATTTATATCAACAAAAAGAATTCCCCACACCAAAATCAAAATTGTATCATCACAACACCAACAAAGGTGGGCAATTTACACACACTCCACCCCTCATACAAAAATTCTCTACACTTACTCTGCTCTTTCATAATGTTCAGCCCACATTTTGCCCATTACCTCTCCCAATTACTGTCCTTAACTCGAATCCCTCAGGCCCCACATTGGGCACCATAAAGAACTGTGGTAGGTTGACCTTGGCTAGCTGTCAGGTGCCCACCAAAGCTGCTCTATCACTCCCCCTCCTCAACAGGACGGAGTGAGGAAATACAATGAAAAGCTTGTGGGGTCAAGATGAGGACAGGGATTTCACTTAGCAATTACCAACATGGGCAAAACAGACTCAACTTAAGGAAATTAATGTAATTCATTGTCAATTAATCAGAATGAGACCCCTCCCTTCTTCCCAGACTCAATTTTACTCCCAACTCTTCTGCTTCCTTCCCTTGAGCGGCACTGGAAGATGGGGAATGAGGACTGTAGTCAGTTCCTAACGCATCACCTGTGCTGCTCCTTCTTCCTCATGGTCTTCCTCTGCTCCTGTCTAGGATGCTTCCCATGGAATACAGCCCTTCATGAACTTCTCCAGTATGAATCCTTCCCACAGGCTGAAGTTCTTCAAGAACTGTTCCAGGATGGGTCCTTTCCACAGGATGCAGTCCTTGAGGAACAAACTGCTCCAGCATGGATCCCCATGAGGTCACAAGTCCTGCCCCCAAACCTGCTCCAGCATGGGCTCCTCTCTCCACAGGTCCTACCAGGAACCTTGCTCCAGTGTGGACTCTCCACAGGGTCATAGCTACCTTCAGAGCACATCCAATTGGCTCCACCATGGGGTTCTCCGCAGGCTGCAGGGTAGATATCTGCTCCACTGTGGATCTCCATGGGCTGCGAAGAGACAACCTGCATCATCTTGGTCTTCATCATGGGCTGCAGAGGAATCTCTGTGCCAGTGCCTGGAGCACTTCCTCCTCTTCCTTCTTCACTGTGCTTGGTGTCTGCATAGTTGTTTCTGTCATGTATCCTCACTCCTCTCTCCCAACTGCTGTTGCAGAGCATTTTTTTTACCCTTTCTTAAACGTTATCAGAGGGGTCCTACTATAGTCGCTGACTGGCTCAGCTTTGACCAGCAGCAGGTCCATCCTGGAGCCAGCTGGAAATGTCTCTGTCCAACACGGGAGAACCTTCTTGTGTCTTTTCACAGAAGTCACCCCTGCAGCACCCCTTGCTACCAAAACTTTGCTACATAAATCCAATACAGCACTAGATTTGTCAAGCCAAGCAGCTCATCAGTCACATCCAGACTACAGTCATCTCTGATGGCTCTCGGTTACATCCATACTGTGGTGAGTGTGGAAGTGCTATACTGAGTACGGTGAAAAGGATTAGTTTAAAGCCCATCATCTTCTGCTATGTACTCAAGTTTCCTCACTGAGAAGAGCTATAGTAGAATCTGCCCATCCATGAGTAGATAGGATGTTCCAGCAGTCAATTAACTTAAACTCAAGAATTGGCAGAGAATTAAACAAAGAACTACATACTAAAAATAATATAATTAAACTAATTAAACTATAAATAATATAATTAAACCTGCTGCCTTCAGGTGCCCATTTTGCGAAAAAAATATTAACTTCACACTGCTCTCAACAGGACTGAGTATTTAACCACATTTCCTAACAACATCAGGATGCAGCCATCTCTACTATCATGCTACAATAAGGATACTGGTAAACACTTCTGCAGGGTCATTAGACTATGGAGAACAATAAGAAACACAAACCATTTTGGAAAGCAGTTTTTTGTGAATTTCTCTGAAGAATGAAGTTTTATTAAAATAGCTTTACCTAGCATATAATGATTTCATCAATATTTTATCAATAATACAAGTAGCTAAATAAAGACAGAATTGATAAGGGTCATCAATTTTTCAGATGGGGAAGAGAAAGACATAGAAGGACATGAAAGGGAAATAGAGAAATGAAAGGTTCAGGGGAAAGATTCAGGGGAAACAGGAAAATTAGGATGAAATATATACTCTAACTGCTCAGTAGAAACACACATTTAAACCAGTTTAACTGGCCACTAGAGTCTGGCCGGTTTTAGCTCTCAAAGAAAAAAAAAAAAAAGCATATTGGAAGCCTGATTAAAATTTGTTAAAAATCTTGTTACCATGGAGTAATTCCTGTGATTTCCCAAAACAAAGCATTGTAATAATGTACGTACATTCAAAGTGTCTAAAAGTTTTAAAAAGTTTCCTTGACAAAAATACATGATATTAAGCATTTTATATATCAAAGTAAAATAAAGGTCATCAATGTTTTCATGACAAAAAAGATTATAATGATTAGATTCAAAGTTAAGAAACCACAAATAGAAAGCTTGCATTCTGCTCTCCACGCTTGACCTAAAAAACTTTAAACATCCCGATTCCTTCCATGAAAATAAAATCATTAATAGTTTCCTTAGCATCCTGAAATACTACAAAGGAAAAACTTACACATTGATTGTTTGGTGTTTTACTTTTATTCCTTCCCACTCCACATTTCACCGTGTTTTGGACTTCTTTCATATTTAACCTTACTTTGAATGCCTTACCCTGAGAAATACTTGAAACTGAGCTAATTAAAACCTCTGCATTTTAATCAAAATTACTGATACATGTTCTTAAATCTTAATTCCACTTTCATTAGGTTTTTTTGTTTGGAAATTTGTTATAGTTATACTGACTTGAATCAATGGTAAACCTGGTAGTTATAAGTACCTACATCTATAACAACTACATGAATAAATTAAGTTTAAAGAGTATTTTATTTATAATTATGAGGTAAAAAGTTTAGTTTAAGTAAATCAGCTTTTTGAAATCTACACTATAATCCACAAGTATAAGTCTTCCAATAAGTTTAAAAGCACAGTGTAGAGGAAATGACACTGCTCTGTACTGTTAGGAAAAGATAATACTTTATATAAAGTCTTTTAAAAAATAAAAAAGAAACAAAACAGGTGAAAGACATTTGCTTTCTTGTAAAGCTAAATAATAAAAAGAACAAAAGAAGTCCCATTACCCGTGCTGGACTGACTCCAGTAGTGCTGGCAGTCAAGACTTCACGTTGTGAATCGATAATATTTTTAATCTTCAAATCCAAATCTTGTACAACTTCCTCTACTGCCTGACAGAAAGGATCCCCATTGCTTCGGCCTTTTATCAAATGCATCTTCACTGTTGACAGAATTCGCCCCCCTGCGATTCTGAAAATAGGCACAGGGTCATCTCCACATTAATCTTGGCAGCACTTTAATATACTTATTAGTGTTGAACGTAGCCAGTCTTCACAGTTAATCAAAACTCTTCAGAAAACAGCTTTGATCTTTTAAATCAAACAGCAGTATACAAGTATTGTTCAACATAATAGTTTGCAAAAAAAAAAAAAGATTATAAGGAAAGGTAATGAAACCAGCATTTAGTAATACTCTGAGATGCAACACAAAACTAACTTCTTCATAAAAGTTCAAAGAAAAGTATCTTCTTTAAACCTACAGTTACTGTTTTGCTCATAAGCTGTTAAGTGTAAACAAAATGTTTCACTGGAACATGCATTCCAATTTAACAGACTACTGGATTTTTGAGTCTTTTGTGCTTCATGAAAGTGCTTCAAAATAGCACTCTGCTTTCAATTTTATATAAATAGATAGTAATTACACCAAATGAACATCACTGCCATAAAGGCACACACTATTACTCTCTTCTTCATCAACAAGAAAAAATGCCTACATAAAAGAACTTAGTAGTTTATTTATGAAATATCCATCCATAAATAATTGAATCTCATCAATATAGAGGCTTTATTTCAGCTCTTCTTGTAGAAGGAAAAGTCAACATTTGTGAGTGCACTTAAACTATGTTTAGACTGTTAATTTAATTTATGGTTCTCTACCTTGACCCATCCACATTACATGTACGGTAAACTACATTTGGGATCACTTTTGGATTAGAACCAGGTTTCTCCCCGGTGAAACTATCGAGTGATTGGCAGTTACAGTTGTATACATGATGCTCCAATAGGCATTACTGGGAGAACTTTGCCATGTCTTGCTCCCTTAGACTTGTGAGATCCACATATTCTATAAAAATGGAAATATGACAGGCTGCCAGGTAGAGTGCATTATCCTGAGTATGTTAAAAAAAAAAAAAAAGGGGAAAAAAAACA
>VXAK01019924.1:1672-11708 GCA_013399435.1 Arenaria interpres
ATGTGAATAAATGATGCTTTTCTGCCCCATCGACGACTGAAGGGAGTCTGTGGGAGCCCTGAGTGCTGCTTTTGGGGTGTGTGTGAGTTGGGCAGCGGTGATCCGGCAGGAGAACTCCCCCAGGCTCCCCCCCTGCCCCGGCTTTGCCGTGGGGTTTATCACTCGCCCTGTCCTTTCCATGCGTTACACAGCGCCGTAAGTCTGTGGCAAGCATCTGAGGGGGTTGACTCTTCTTTAACACAACTCATGTGTGTGGTTTTGCGTATTTTGAGCCTTTATAATTTAATAATTATGAAAGAACCCATTGGAACTTGTATCAAGTTCTAACAAAGATACGGTGCTGTTGACAGAAATTGCTTTCCAGATGAATTCGTGTTGAAGTTGAAAATAATACCCAATTTTTCTTTCGCTTTCTATCATTTATCTGCTCTAAGCCTGTGCTCACGCTCTCTTGGGTGCCACGGGAGACACACTGCACACGCAGAGCACTGTCTATAGGGCAGAGTGGTACCTATGGGCATGTCTGCGTGGGCCGGTGCAGAGGGGTGGCACAGAAGGGGGGGAACAGTTGCTGTATTTCAAGTGCAGCTACGTCTTGATCTCAACACCCCCTTCACCACCCTTTTCTCGGGCTCCCTGCTGCAGCCTGATCGGACTTCCCTTGTCTCTTTGTGCAGTTCTGCTCTCCCCTGGGAGAGCTGCTTTACTGCCTTAGTCAAGATTAGCGGTTTGATTTTTTTATTTATTTATTTTTTTTCCCCTCTTCTTTTTTTCACGAAGACAAGGGTGTGTATTGTCAGGTTCTGCAGGAGGGCTCTCTGGACTGTGCAGCTCCAGGCAGCCTGATCGTCTGGTGCTGTTTACCACTGTCCCCACAGCGAACTGCGGTACTGGTGAACCATTTCAAAGGGTAAACAAGAGAGCTGTCCTCAGTTGCTCCATTTTTTTTTTTTTACTGCTAATAGTCATAGATAAGTGCTTACTGAAGACATTACAGCCTCTTCCTGTGCTGAGAGAGAGAAACCAAGTGACCTTTCTCCAGCTTCCTTCTTCCTTTTTTGTTCAGCTTCCTTTTTGTTTTGTTTCCCCACTCTCTGCCTCCCTCTTGGTGGCTGCTGGTTTTCAGCAGCGCTCAGGTGAGTCTGGAAAGTGGGCAGGGACCTTCAGGTTTGATTTTTAAACTCCTGGAATAAGAGTGAAAAACGAAAACGAGTTAAGAGAAAGGAATCATTCTTGGTTTGGGGAAAAAAAGTAGTAATCAAGAAATCATTGTTCTGTTTTACTTGTCAGTGGCATAATAGCATTATTTGAAGGGAGTAAAGTGAGTTTTGTGGTCTAATTTAATGTGAAAGCTCTTCAGCACTAGGCCAGGACTCACTGCCATGATTGCAGATGCTTGGAGAATCTTTAAATGTTCTCTTTCAAATTCCTGTGAAAAGTCCTGTGGAGGAGATGTGATTACGAGGTACTGCTTGGGTTGGTTTATTTGATAAAGCCTGTGTCCAGCATCTGCTACGCTGTGGGTTGTGGCACGGTATCTGCATTTGTGTGTTAAAAGAAGCTCTAGTCAAGGTGTGTTGGACGGAGAAGCCTTGAGTGGAAGGAATGGCCGGGGGCAGAGATGTGAATTCGCAGCCAAGCTGGCCAGAAACGTTCTGTACCTTCATGGGGCAGGTGCTACCTGCCTCGTGCCTCAGTTTCCCTCTCAGTGGAGCACTGCTGATACTTAGCTTTGCCCCCGGGAGCACTGCTAGGAATATTCAGTGCATGGGAGGATTTGCAGAAAAGCAGCTTCTTGTTTACCCCACGCACTAGCCCCGCTGTAACCTCCTGTGGTTTCTGTGGCAGCAGCAGGAGGATTTTCCTGTTTGGAGCAAACTCATTGCTCAAGGATATGGCTGAGGTAAATAGTTCAGCGTGATTGAAGGAAGAGCTGGATACAACCCGGGGTAGGACCAGTCAAGCCACTTTGTGTGGGCCAGGATAAAATGTCCGGGGCTGTTTTGCATCAGGACGGGAGGCAGATCCCAGCAGATGGAAGGCATCTGGGAGCGCAGCTGTGCATCTGTGCGGGCAGGAATGGAAGCGGCCGGGGCTGGCTGCTGTGGGGACAACGGGGGGCTCCAACGGTGTGGGGTGCACTGTCCTGTGTCCCCCACAGAGGCCTCTGAGTCTCAGGAGTTTAATGCTACCTTTTGTTTCTTTGCAGGGTCCAAGATTCAACATCTGCTGCTTCTGCCCCCAATGCTGCTTCTGCCCCCAGTGCAACCCCTTCTTCTCCTGCTGCCCCGTCTCAGCCTTCCACATCCAGCAGCGCCGGTTCCGACACGGGGAGCGGCAGCAGGCGGAGCAGTGGGTCGGGGACCATGGGGGGCCCTGGAGACGGAGGCCCTAATAGCGCTACATCCATCCTGTGTAAGTGATGGCTGTGAGGAGCGATGGCTGTGAGGAGGTGTGACGCAAAAGAAGGATTTCCTGGGATTAGACCACGGAGTTCTTGACCCTTGCACTTGTCTGTGCTTGCTGTGGGCTTTGCATGAGTTGCTTCCAGCAGCCTGCCTCGGTTTCCCTGCTCAGGATGATGCCAAAGCCCTTGTTGAAGCATGCGTAGGGGTTGTCCTCCCTCAGAGCTGGCTCCAGTAGGAGAATAGGGTACCCCTCGATGGGCGTGGGTGCAGTTTGGCTGATGTCCTTGTCCTCTTTTCGCAGCTGCCGACAGTTACTGACTCACGCCTCTCTCCCCGTGTGTTGTTCCCTCTCCAGCTGGCTTTGGTGGCATCACTGGGCTGGGCAACCTTGGGATGGGCTCTGCCAACTTCATGGAGCTCCAGCAGCAGATGCAGCGGCAGCTGATGTCCAACCCAGAGATGCTTTCTCAGATCATGGAGAATCCCTTGGTGCAGAACATGATGTCTAACCCTGACCTCATGAGGCAGATGATCATGGCCAACCCCCAGATGCAGCAGCTCATGGAGCGAAATCCCGAGATAAGCCACATGCTGAATAACCCGGAGCTCATGAGGCAGGTGAGTTGGCGACGCCAGGGCCTGCTTAAAGCACGTTCAGGAGCATCTTTGTGGACCAGCTTCAGTGTCTGCTCCCCAGAGGGAGTGTGTAAATGCCAGATCAGTGATTTTTAGACGTTTCTTCCTTCCTGCTGTGAGCTCCCCCCCACAAACAGATGGTGGTCTTGAGTTTTGTGAATGCTCATTACTCAATCCACGTACTTGCAACTCTTATCTCCCTTTCAGGGCTATTGAATCCATCATGTGTTGGGCAAAAGAAGGATGCTGGGATCATCCCAGTGTGCTGCAGATGAGGCTACTGTGTTCTGATTCAGGATTAAAAAAAAAAAAAAGCAGTCATGGAGAAGCGAAGCTGCTGCAAAAGCTTTTTGTTTCTCTCTATTTCTCTTAGTGGGTTAAGTGTAGACTACAGAGCTGTACAGTCAGGATTTTACTGCCTGTATCAGCAGAGAGCACTAGTCGTAGGCTGGGATCCGTGAGGTCTGGGTTTTCTGTCCAGTCCCAGAGCAGAGAGGAGCAGCCTCGGAGGGCTGGCCGTCTTGAAGCCCGAAGGAAGCGTGAGGGACGAGTGAGAGCCTGAGTGTTAAATAGCCCTTGACAGAACTCTGCTGTTCCCCCAGGAAGACTTGTCAGGAGGTCTCTCTGGGTTGTTGCTGAATAAGCCTAGTTTCCATCCACTTTTTGGTTATCTTTCTTTCACCTGCGTTGGCCGTACATGACATTCCGGAGCTGCAGGACTAAATTGTGAATGGTCTGTACTTATGAGCTCCTCAAATGAGCTCTGGATGTTCTTTCTGCAGGGGAGACCCATCAGAAGTCTGGAGAGGGTGAATTGCTTGGGTTTTCTTGAAATGGGAAGGATCCAATCCCTTCCACCTTCTCGGTTTTTTGAATGCAGTCCATCTACTTTGAGTGGGAACATATGGATGTTCAGTGTTTGGATGTCCCGATACTGCTTAGAAACAAAACAATCTCATCCAGCTGAATTGAGGTTGAGAAGGAAGAGAGCTGAGCAAGGATGGGAGGAGCCAGGATCCCTGGGCTCTCTTTGCTTGGATAAATGATCTCTCTGCTCTCTGGCTGTGAAACGGGTTTAATTATACTCTTTCTTCTGGGAGCTGAGATTTAACTCTTTCAGTGCTTGGCTGTCAGATCAGTAGAACACCGCTGGGCTGCTGATTCTGAGCCACTCCGGCCTTCCATGGTGCATGTGGGCCTGAGCCTTCTATGCTTTCCTCCTTCTCCCAGACAATGGAATTGGCTCGTAACCCTGCCATGATGCAGGAGATGATGCGGAACCAGGACCGTGCTTTGAGTAACCTCGAGAGCATTCCAGGAGGATACAACGCCCTGCGCCGGATGTACACGGACATCCAGGAGCCCATGTTTAGCGCAGCCAGGGAGCAGGTACGGGCTGAATTCCCCTGAGCCGGGTGTAGTGTGCTCTTTCCCTGACCCCCGTGTTAACGGGACAACCTTCCCCGACCGTGGCTGTTAACCCCTCCTGCTCTAGACGACGAAAGAACCTTGTGCGGTGCCTGTCACCCGCTTTTATTACGCGGTATCTGAGCAGAGACCTGCCCTGGCTCCTTTGGTCGCCGCGCAGGCTGGATGCCAGCCCTCGCCGAAGCCAAGGCTTCGTTAGCGGAGCGCTCTGCTCTCGGCCCGGCGAACTGTGTTAGCTCGAGCCTGACGCCTCTGGATTGGAGCTGGCTGGGATCCAGCTGGCTGGAAGCGCAGGAGGAGCGAGCGCAGGTCTGTCTGCAGAAGGCTGTGCAGACATACTCCAGTCTAGCATTACCTACTGGTATGTCCGGGTGCTGGTTTTACATGGATGTTTTGAAGCCCTGCGTTTGGGAGCCAAATCTAGGGCTGTGGCCGCTTTTTGAGCCTGGTCTTTTTTTTTCCCCTGAGCGAGGTGCGTTGTGGATCACAGATTTCTCAGGAGGCAAATCATGGCGCGTGTTCAGCAAATCCTGGACCTGGATGAACATGGTCGGCTGTTCCCTACCTCATACAGTGGTGGGGTTAGGCTGATGTTCTCTTCCAGGGCTAACTGATTACGGCTATTTCTTCTTTTTCCCTAGTTTGGCAACAATCCTTTCTCATCCTTGACGGGGAATTCTGATAGCTCGAGCTCTCAGCCTTTGCGGACGGAGAACAGAGAGCCGTTACCAAACCCCTGGAGCCCCACTCCCCCTGCGTCCCAGAGCCAGGCGCCCGGCAGCGAAGGCAGCACTGGCTCGGCCACCACCCAAAGCACACCGACTGTATCCAACCCCTTCGGGCTGAATGCTGCGAGCATCGGGGCTGGTACGTAGGCAGGAGGGGAACCAGAGGGTGCTGCTGACTGAAGAGATCACCCAGGCCGCCTTGGAGGGCGGTTTCCTCTGGTGTTTCCCGTGGGTGCTCTCCGTATGGATGGTTCTAGCCTCGTTGCCAAATGGGTTATTTCTTGTGTGCCTGTTGGAGGGTTACTCTGGGAGCTCTGACATCCCTGCAGCCCTTGAGGGCATGGGAGAGTGGCAAGAAAGTGCTACCATTGCTGTCCACAGCGACATTCCCTGTTGTTCAGGGGAGAAGTAAAGGCATTGCTGTTATATATCTTGTATTTCAGGCATCGCAGCAGTGCTCAGGCTTGTAAGGGGTTTTCCTTTCTCTTCCCTCCCCTTCCCCCTTGCAGGCATGTTTAACAGCCCAGAGATGCAAGGCCTACTGCAGCAGATTTCTGAAAACCCTCAGCTGATGCAGAACATGATCTCTGCCCCTTATATGAGGAGCATGATGCAAACTCTTGCCCAGAACCCGGACTTTGCAGCACAGGTAAAAGTGTTGTGGTTTTCCTCTGATGTCAGACAGGCTGCGAGCACGGTGCTTGTGATCTGCTTCCATAGCTGGATTTGTTCCTCTTGCAGAAACCAGAGAGCTGAGTGAATATAGACGGTTTTGTTGTGTTTTTTCAATAGCTTGAAGGCAGTCACAGCCCTGAACCTCGTATTTTAACAGAGCCCCTAACAAAAAAGGTGGTTTTCGAAGGGACATGGGAATAGCCCTTCTCTTTGCCCGTGGCCCAGTGGCCTGTATTCAGCGCTGCTGGCAGGAATCGAGCTGTCCTGTTTCGGTCCCCATTAGCATTAGGGGAACGTGTTGAAAGCCCAGGGAGGGAGACAGGGGCATGACTGACTTGTTCTTCATGGCTTAGTTACGTAGGGCTTAACAGCCGGTGGCAGCAACCCTCTGACCCTACCTACGTGTGCTGTCTCTTGCTAGATCATGGTAAATGTCCCCCTCTTTGCTGGGAATCCACAGCTTCAAGAACAGCTCCGCCTTCAGCTCCCTGTCTTCCTGCAGCAGGTAAAGGCCCCTCCCTGGCCCTGTGCTGCTCTCAGCCCCCCCCGGCTCCAGAGCTTTTCCAGCCTCCGTAGCAAAGGGGGTCGCTCGGCCGCTTAGTCCATGGACCAGGAATCCTGTGGGCTTGGGTGGTTTGGGCTGTGGAAGAGAGGGGTTTGCACAGGGGAGAGAGAAAGGAAGAGCTTATTTAGACAAGGCAACCTAAATTGAGTAACCTACCTAAAGGGGGGCTGCAAATGAGACTAGTTATGCTACGTGAAACCCCCGTGTGGACAGTCTCTCACTGTAACGAGTCTACAAAAAATTAAACCAACTAATTGTGCTAGAGCAGCTGGTTCACTCAGGTAAATCAAATAAAATCACTGTCATTCCAAAGGCATGTGCCCCCCCGTTCTGATCTGATTCACCTCGTTCGTGGAGGAGATCTGCTCTAAACTGGGAGGATCTCTGTAGCTGAGCCCTGCAATCTGGGGACTCGGAGGAGGAACCAGACTCACAGGTTTCCTCCAGCTGCGGGGCGAGAGGGAGAGCTAATTGTTGTTCTGTGCTAATTGTTGTTCGGATTTAAAGCTGGTGGATCTCTGGCTGCCGCAGCTCTCGCTGTTTGGTACCGCTGTGTCTCTTTTGCCTTTCTTGCCAGATGCAGAACCCAGACTCCCTCTCCATCCTCACCAACCCCCGCGCCATGCAGGCGCTCCTCCAGATCCAGCAGGGACTCCAGACGCTGCAAACGGAGGCCCCAGGACTAGTGCCAAGGTAACGAGCGCTTCGGAGTGGGTTTCTGCAGGCAGAGCTGACGTGCTCGATACCAGCGGGCAGATCGGCTGTTGATTCATGGAGGAGAGCTGCTTAGGGTGCTCTGTCGTGGGGACGTGTGTGTCTGTGCGCGCCTGCAGGCCTCAGAGTTAAGCTAATTAGCACTTTCTGCTTGTTTGTACTTCACGTGGGAAGTCCTTGACCCTTTCTTTTTGGAGACAAGGTTTGGAAAGCACTCGGTCCCTCCCCCATCTTTTGTTTGCCGTGTTGGGTATTGGCTGAACTCAAGAATTTTTCTCTCTGGAGCACGGGACGAGATGCTGCGCAGCCACAAGGCTGGGTGGGCGCGTTGGGGGCGGGCTGGGCTGCCGGTCTCAGGCCTCCTGCTCTCCGGCAGCCTGGGTCACGTTCAGTCTCTGCGGCGCCTTTCAGGCCCGCTCCTCTGTTCGGGTTGTGTTCTCCGGGCACCGTGTGTGACCGGGGTACAAACGCAGCCTGTTTAATTAACAAAACAATCCTGTAGCACGGGCCTCGAGGAGGGCCGGCCTGGCAGAGCCTGCTGGTTCCCGTGCTGCCCGGCACTCGGGGGACACCCAGCAGTGCCAGCTTGCCTCTGAGCGCGCCCTGCCTTCCTCTGCAGCCTCGGCTCCTTCGGCGTGCCCCGAATGCCCCCATCCTCCACAGGAGGAAGCACAATCCCGGAGAACCCCGTTCCCTCCGCTTCGACGCCGGCCAGTGCCTCTCCAGCTGGGGGTGGTAACCCCCAACAGCAGCTCATGCAGCAGATGATCCAGCTGCTGGCCGGAGGAAGCTCCCAAGTACGTAATGCCCGGCTGCGCGGTGATACGCTCCTGGGGAGGGACATCCAGGGTGAGCTAGAGGTTGTTTTAAACCCCCAAACTCTAGGGATGTGATTCCCGATGGATTTCCCTTGGCTGTGGCGCTGTACGCCGAGTTTGGTGTCTCAGGGTGGTTGGTTCTTTTTGGGGTGCGGTAACCCCGTGCACAGGTTTGAAGCTGAGAGTGGCAGGGATCCTCCTCCTCGTCACCGTAGGTACAGAACTGGGACTAACTGTGCGGAGGGTGGCTGCTGTGCTAAGCCCGTGGCGGTGTGGGGAGCATTTTGGCGGTGTGGGGAGCATTTTGGCGGTGTGGGGAGCCAGGAGTACGTCAGGACCCTTAAAGCCGAGCTCAGGGTCCTGGCTGAGCCGCCGCTGCTGGCCCTGCCCGTGTCGCTGCCGCTGGCTCCTCTCCCCCTCTAAGGTCTTTGTCCTTTCCCTCCGTAGGCGCAGAGTCCTGAAGTGCGATTCCAACAGCAGCTGGAGCAGCTGAACGCCATGGGCTTCATTAATCGTGAGGCCAACCTCCAGGCGCTTATAGCCACTGGCGGAGACATCAATGCAGCTATTGAGAGACTGCTGGGCTCCCAGCCCTCCTAAACTCCCGTCACGCTGCCCCGCAGATGTCAGCACACGCATCCATACACATGCACAGGGGGATCTTTCAGGAAAGCCCACCGTCATTTTCATATCTGACAGCTGTCCATGTATTTAAAACAAACAAACAAACAAAAAAAAAAAGATACAGCTTAACCCCCGACCTTCCTACTAAGTTAAGATTTCATGTTGAAATGCTCTTTAACTGGCTTGTATGTGGATTCCAGTTCTCATCGTGGCCACAGAGACTTCAGATGTGTATTTTTTCCTAAATATGCCCTCTGTCTCAGACACTCTTCTCTCTCTCTCTAGATGGTAGAGGCGATACTTCTAGTTACTTACCTGAATGATTGTGTTTTGAGTAGCTTGATTTTAACTGTACATGATTCCCTCCCCCAGCCCTCCTTTCAGGCAAATATTTAAAACTTGAGCCAAGATTGGGTTTTTTGGTTATTTTCTCCCAGCATCTTATTGGGGATCAAAATTGGAATGAAAGATTGGATCAAAAGAAAAATTGAAATGACCTGAAAATTTCTGCTGTCGTTTGTCTTAGTGTCCCGTTGGCTGAACTGAGCCTGTGTCCCTTGCGTCCAGGTGCCCCCGATCTCCCGGGAGAGGGCTGGCGTGCGTGGAAAAGACGTTGGAAGCGTGGCCTTTTGGCACTCTTTGGGATGGTGTAGAGGAGCCTCCATGCCCTTTGAGGGATCAGGCTTGTTGGTCTTGAACCTGTGGTGGAAGAGCTGTAGGGAAGAAGGTGTTCCAAAGAGGTGTTTCTCCCCATCGCGCGGCCGGGGCAGGGGCCTGTCGGCTCGTGTGCTCAGTAGCCTCATTCCTGAAAGTGTAAAAACAAAAAAAGGAAATTGAGGGGGGAAAAAAAGAAAAAGAAAGAAAAAAAAAAAAAGTTAATGATCTTTTCGCTTCACTGGAAAATGTTGAAGTTCATGTTACTCCCGGTTTAGATCCATCCTCCATCCCCACCCCCCCTTCTACCCCCCCTTCCATTTCGGTGTGTTTGAATGTTACGACTCTCCAAGGAACCCCCCAAGGACCAGCAGGGTGATACTTCCCCCGGAGCCTCCGTGGCTGTGTAATTTGCATACCATTTTTATCAAAGAAAAATAAATGCGCACAACCATCTGTCTCCCTGCACTCCATGTATCTTCCTTGATTGCCACGTTTAAGCTGATTGAGTTTCCCCTAGTTAGTTGTAATTAATCTCTCTTCGTCCCTCTCGCAGGCAGCGTGGGGTGTCGCTCCTGCCCAACCGGGCTCGCTCCCCGCTTTGGTGGCACAGAATTGAGTTGGGGGTCCCTAAGGAGAGGGGTTCCCCAGGGGTCAGTCCTGGGTCCAGTCCTCTTCCATATATTCATCGATGACCTGGATGAAAGGATGGGATGTCCCCTCAGCAAGTTTGGTGGTGACACAAAGCTGGGTGGGGTGGCTGACACAGCAGAAGGCTGTGCCGCC
>VXAK01019940.1:0-54878 GCA_013399435.1 Arenaria interpres
TGACAAATAGCCTGGATAAGAAAGGAGATAAATACAACTGTTCATATGCCAACTATTTAATAATTTTATGCTTAACTTTAACACAGAAGGAATTTTCAAAGATAAAGTACTATTTCTTTCAAAAACAGGCCATGCAAAGAAAATTCAAATAATAATGCAAAAATGTAATAAGATACTCGTTAGTCAGCTCAGGCTAAGAAATAGTTGACATATGTAGATCATGTGTATTCCTTCAGTAAATCTGAGTATACCTTTCTTTTAAGTAGTTTACTAACATACACTGACAACTGGGTTATAACTAATTGCATGACATGGTTTATTTGGAATCTATGCTCAGATTTTTGCCATACACATTTGCGAGTCCTATCAATCATTTCCGACATGAAAGACACATTGTTTAACTCCTGCCCAGCTGCACAGATTTTCATGTTACTAATTTGAATTATATACAGTGTATGAGCTTAGCCTAAGTACCGTGCAATACAGTATATTGTTTCCTCTTGGCAGTGTTTATAGTTGTAAGAGAGGAACTAGCGTAATTTTCGCAAATTGACATAATATCTGTTTATGATCTCTCATTAGCACATGCTGAATCCATTTGTACTATCACCTGCTTTTAAACCAGATACCATGAGCTGTGGAGAAATGCTGGCTGTTGCAGCATGTCAAGATATAATACAGCTTCATGCATGCTCTCTTCCAGGAGTGTTGGGCCAGAGAGAAGTGCCTAAGAAATTCCAGGCTGTTAAGCAGATTTCAGATTTGCTTTGTGAAAATCCCTGTCATGCAATAAACCATGCATTGAATAAACTGTGAGTAAAAATAGCTTTGTTATGCTTTTAAGCTTCCGGCATAACTTACCAAAATACATGGAACTAAGGCAAAATGGCTCTCCAATTTTAGGGAGTTCTACTGCTGACCAAGTAGCAATGGCAGAATTAGTGGTGTTGCACAGACTGCATTTTTATCACTGCATTATCCACCATTACTCAGAGCAGATGCTCTTTGATTTATGCCAAAATGCACTAAATTCAAGCCAGTGACATCCATATGAAACAGTTTAACCCACAGTTATTCTAGTATACTATGCAGTCCCTGTTCGCTTGTGCTTTCAAGACTGTCATTGCATACAAGAGTAAAATATTATGTAATGCTGCTTCAACAACAACTGTAATTAAAACCTTATCAGAATGACAATTCATCAAAAATAAATTATGGAGGGGGAGGTACAGGGATTTTTTTTTATGGTGAAAACTGCTGTGAGATTAATACCAATGATAGTCATAGTGTTAATACATAGAATAGAACTTTTGCACAGTTAATATGTACTGATCAATATTAATGTAAATTAATTGACAGGAATTTAATGCCTCTGGTTAAACTTCCACAAGACCTGAAGAAAATACCTTTGAATGATTTGTTTTTCTTCATCACTCATTTTACCATTTCAGCAAATATCTGATTTCTTTTTGTTTGGAAAATAATTTTGCCCAGCAAACAAAAAAGCACTATGTAACACAAATGCTTAAAGTAAGTCATTTGGGGGTTGATCCAAAGCCCTTTGAAGTCAATGAGAGGTTGCCATTGACATCAGTAGCTTTTGAATCAGATCCTCTAAGGGATAGATATAATAAAAGCTGATGACAGAGAAGAAGGTTAAAGCTAAAAGGTAGATAAAAGGAGATGAAAGGAGGAAAAATTGCCACACTCACCCAGCTTCATACCACTTGCGGTGAATCCATCAGGATATTTAACCACTTAAACTAAATAAGAGTTTCTCTGTATCATGATCCATTAAATGATAGAGAGAATACACAAACAGTGTCCCAGATTTTCAATGAACCTAGGCTCCCAAATCAGGTTGTGCAATGTTCAAAAGTGTTGCGCTTACAGAGGCTGCCATTAACTTCAGAGACAGTAAAGGCTTCACTGAAACACATAAGAGATGTTTAGTGTCTTTCATGGGTGGGACTTTTCTTGGTAATCTCTGTTTAGCCAAGAGATGCAATGCCAAAGAGCTATAACATGTCACAAATGAAAAGACAATTTAAATGCCCTTTCAAATATTATTCTATTTTTATGGCTAGGTCTTTTCTTATTAAAAGATCCTCCTTCCAAATACTATCCTTTAAGAACAGTTTGGTTCGGTTTTTCAGTAGGAACATTTTCTCATTCATTTTGGCCCTTCTGTAGTGTCCATTATTCAGCCCTGTATTCTAAGTATGCATTTTTCGGCTGGGACAAGCTGAAGTTTAAGCAAAAAAGAAAATAATTTTTGCAATCATAGCTGGCACTTTTAAGTATTAATATGCATTTATGGAAATACATGCTGGTGGAAGGCATCTCATTAATATCAGGACAATCTTTCTCAAGGTAATTTTGGGACACTATTTTCTGAGTTACGTGATTATAGCAGCATGCACACTTCCTGTAACACTTGCCTGTATTTTCCTGAAATACATACATAGTCCAGCTGGGAAGTTATATGACTCCCTACTGTTTTAGGCAGGGTCTGCATGTATGTTTGAATTTATACTAAAAAATCCCACATGGACAGTATTAGTATGGTCAGATACATGCCGCTAACTTCGAATATCTGATTCATTTAAACTTTCTTAATATTCATATTTGTATCAACTATGAAGTTTATGCTCAGTTCCTCTTTTTCTTTTCATAAGTAATATGCCTTAAACTCCTTTCTATTGACCCCACAAATATTTAATAATTATGTCTTTCCTCAGATTTTTCTAATAGCTCTTTCAGAATTTTCAGGTTTGAGTATAAATAACTCAATACGCCTAGCTATGTATAGTATCCTATAACCTGAGTAATTTGAAGTCAGGTTTATTTTGAAAGCTCACAGTCTAGTTTTTACTTTCATGATTTATTACGTCAAAGCCATAAAAAATTGGCATTAAATAGAACTAGGACTAGGACTACTTTACACTTTCTGCTGTGAATGTATGCACCTGAAATAAGTGAAATTACATTATTTTTTCCTGAGCAGTCTAGATACTGGTGAAGATTTAGAGAGCAGAAGCATTGACCTGTTTAGCACTGTGTGCTGGGGAACTGGGAAGGCTTACCCTCTCTACATCCTTATGCGCAAAGAAAGCAGTTGACAGTGTAGTACTTAAGTATTTTGTATTTTGAAAGCTTTATAAATTTTTATCCTATCTTTATTAACAATCCAGGCACTCTAAGCCAAAGGGAAAAGGTATAGTTCAACCCAGCCTTTATTTTCATGGATCAAGTTCCAGATGAATTACCTTATGTTCACTAAAATTATCAGTAAGGGTCAAGTAATGCCCAGTGATAATCTTGGCACAAGTGTGGGATCATCACTTTTGCTTGTACAATAGCCACAAAGCCTCCCTCCATCTTCTGTAGTAAGACTTAATTGATTTATAGAGGGAACTCACAAAGGTAGGGAGGAACATACATTAATGAGATTAAATACTTCTGCTAATGAAGAATCCTGGGCATTTTTCCAAAGATTTAATGAACATTCTGGAAGATTTTGCTCCATTCTAAAGGTGCAAAAGCAAGTAGGCCAATTTATTTTTTTCATTCTGAGTTTTGCTTTATTGTAAAGAACTTTCAACTTTCAATGATAAGACTGGTTAAGTGGATAAGATTTTTTAAAATTTCTTGTGATTTTTCCCTGGATTCAGTTATCAAAGCTATACATTAAAATGCATAATCATATTTTCTGAATACTAAACCTTCTGACAGAGATTAATATGGGTAAGTATTAAATACTATATTGATTGATTAAAAATGAATGAACAAGAATTTTCATTGTATTTCTACCAACAGATAAATATGTGCTTACACATACTTGTTGTCTGAAAATATACACTCTCAGCAGCATGTACAGAACACATATCAAGGATATAGTGAAATGGGAGGAAGAAATCAAATCATGTTTGGGCATCTTTTCTCTCTGTGGCACTATCTGCAAGGGCTTCAAAAGATTAAAACTTTTTAGTGTGCTAAAAGGCTGCTGGATCAACATCATGAACTGAGCAGTGTGCATCTCAAAAAGGGGGATATTCTGAGATGTGTGTTTAGAGTGTGTTTTTGAACCTTTAAAGTTCTGTCATTGAATGAAAATGGCTTCTTTTGGTTGTTTTGGGTTTTTTTTCCACGTGAATAGCTTTGGTTTTCTGAGACAGTCAAGTACATGATGTAAACTTACCATGCTGGGGTTGCGCGGTCAGCTCTTTGCTGCTTTTTTTTAATGTTGTACATGACTTACATTATGGAAGAGATATAGAGTTGCCATTGTATCTTAGTACCTTTCAGAAACCTTAAAATGTAGAGAGACTTAACCTGGACTTTTCAAAACAGCAATAGCAATAGCCATTGCAGCTGAACTGTAATTACTATAAGGTATTTTAATCATTCACATGACAGCTGTTCAATAAGAAATGGTCCAAGGAATAGAACACACACATGCACCTTGTGAATGTTCAGTCAATTTAACTGCTAAGAAATTAGAGAGATGCTTCTTACAAGCTTTTCCTTGCTATTACATATGAAACCAAAATTTTACAGTGACAAAACGGAAGGAAAAGACTGCTCTTCAGATGGTCAAAATCTGTGTGCCAAGTCACCGCAGATTTGTAATCTGAGACAGCCAAATATTTTCCATGGCAGAAGCCAAGCGGCAGCATGAGCTGGGAGCCCAGAGGCCAAGTGACTGCGGTGAGAAGGAGTCAGCCGCACACACGTGTCTCTGAGTCTCTGCTCGTGGTTCAAAACCTTCTGCTTGTTCTTCTGCTGTCCCATGTGAAGGGGAGTGGGCTCATCCTGGAGGTGTCCTGGCTCTTGAGTGGGAACTCATGAGTCATGGAATCACATAGTGGGGAAGGGATGCGGGGAAGTCATCTGGGCCCACCTCCTGATTACAGGGGGTTGTGTTAGATCAGGTTGCTCAGAGCTGTGACCTGTTAAGTTTTCTCTCAGTTCCTTCAGCTTCCATGGCTCCAGCTCCCTGACCACCTCAGTGGACCTCCTTTGGACTTGCTCCAGTATGCCCACATCTGTCCTTCACTGGGGAACTGAAACAAGACACTGCACCCCAGGTGTTGTCTCACAAGTGAAGCTGCACAGCTGAACACTTGCCCAGCTTTTCCAATCCCACTTCTTTTTCCTTCCACCCAGATGCAACTCCTCATGAATCTAAGGACTCAGTTTGTTTGCTTAACAGTGCCTTGCACTGTTAAAAGATGGCCATTAGGTTATGCCAGAGCTTGAGAAGCCTGCAGTTTTCTGGAGTGGCAGCTGGAAATCAGCTCAAAGGTGCTTCAAATAATATCAGTATGTGGGTAACTGAATCCTTTCTTCAGTGCCTGATTGTACAGGGCCACTGCAGGAGATGCTCAGATGCTGTATGTCAGGAGGTACCCTAACAACTTTTCCTGTCTCTTTCAAGGCAAAGGTAATGGTCTCAAATAACATGTATCTGGCCACCCACATGGTTTACAAGGTACTTTTAGTTGCACTTTCTTTCAGTTCATCTGTCTGAAACACTCCTCACCTCCACAAACTTCAGTATTTGTCCATTCTTTCTTCATCTGATAGCTACTCCATTCCTCCCTGTCATCAACACCAAAATGTGATTTGGATCCCAGGGTTACAACTATGCCAAACAGCTGTATTTAGCGTAGGGTGTTTGTGGGGGGTATGTTGAGTTTCTCTTCATATATTTCTGAGACATAAAACTGCCAGGTGGTAACTGAGAAAGGAAATTTGCAGTTAGAGTAATAAGGAGGAAAAGACATTTAATATAATGCTGTAATTCTGCCAATTCAATTGAATTTAAAAGCAGACAAGAAATCTAGGATAATAAAGTTCCTAGAGCTTGTGTGAAAATTGGCAGCTGGGTAGAGGACGGACATGTTCCCAGTGCCCCTTGCAAAGGGGAAAAGTGGCTGTGCTCAGTCATAACAAGTGCTCTCTGAGAGCAGCTGGCTGGCCAGTGACTGTGTAAGGGACTCCAGAGCAGCCTGTCCCTGCCCGCCGTCAGGTCAGGGGGAGCATGGAGAGGCAACACTGCCGAGATGGATGGTGCGGTGCAGGATAAAGGATGCTGCTCTGTAGAAAACCTGGTTTCATTAATTCTCCTGCTCAGTGAAAAAAAAAATTTTTAAACTGTAGCAGCAACACACCAGCAAGCTCATGGTACTAACAGTAATGTGGGACTTAATTACTCTATTTGTCTAAATGTCTTCACCTCTAGCCCTTCCTTTTCCTGCCAATTTAGACTGATGTTTTTAGGGGCATAACTTGTCGTGCTGCTAGACCTTCACAATTATTACGAGTATTTGCGAAGGCAAATTGCAAAGGTCCCACAGCATGACACAAAAATTATGTCTACTGTTTAGTACAGTGTGACTGATTTGGACCCCAAAATAACCCAGATGAGTAGGAGAGCTGGATTTGGTAGCTAATCTGGAGCTATCAAAACTGGATCAACACCACAGATATGCAGAAGATCAAACTACAAGATAAGAAGACAAGAGAAATCAATATGCTATCAACACAGGGTCTGACAGCAGGCTTTAGACCCTCACAATTAGCTACTTACAATTAAAGCACAAATTATGCTTGATGTTACAACAAGCTAAGACAGTTGGGAGATCTGTGGGGGGTTTTTTTGTGGGAGAGGAAAGCACTTAACGCCACAGCTCTGCAAAAAAATGGAGACTGTGGTTTCGTGCTTGGTTTTTTTCTGCAGGACTGGCTCCCCAGTCCAGGGTCACCTTGCACCCTTGTGCTCTCCTACACTGGCACTGAAATGAGTGACTGACAAAAGGGGTAAACTCAGCTTTCTATGCCTTCATTGCTACTGAAGGCATTGTTGCAAGATTTTTCACTTTTTGACCGTTCATGATAAACTGGAGATCATCACCTTTATGGAAGGTTTTGTAATTAGTGGGAATGGCTCCCAAAAGCTCAAGGGGGTTATGCAGACTAGTACCAAATGCTGGAACTCATTTTTCAAATAATCTCAAAACTGTTTTCACCCAGTCCTTCTAAAGTTCAAGTACTATCTCTTCAACCCAGTGTAGTTTAGGGCTGAGGATACTTCTCACTTGCCATTTCTCTGTTCATGGCACACACAGTGGAAATATCACACCGTGCTTCCTATTTGGCTTTCTGAGAGCACCAAAACAGTCCTGGACACTTTTATTTCCTGATTAACGGTACTGTACCTCCAAACAAGCTGTATTGCACTATGAGCTGGTCTCCACCATAAAAACGCAAACATAATGTGTGTAAGTACATATACATGCATTCATTTATATTCTCAGCACAGAGGATGAAATAATTCTGCAACATGTACGTTTTTGTGCTGTTAAGGCGCACTGCTGCTTTGCAAGCAAAACAGTAGATCTTTCATTTGCCGGTGACATTGCACAAAGTGCTTATAATTCAGTGTTAGCTTATCAGCCGTCCAATCTCCCACTCCAGGGAATGTGTCAACCATCAAAAGGAGTGGAGGAGGTGTGCTGAATCTTAATGGCTTCTATTTCATCAGACTCACTTCTTAAGGGCATTTAATCAATGAGGACAAGTAGTAGGCAGATTTTTAAATAAATGTGTCACTTTAGGTTAATCCGCAGTACAGTTGAATGTATTTGTTTATGCGATTCCCCGAATATGTTCCTCTGTTGCTCAGCTGAATTGATAATCTGTAAATCAAAACATGTTACAAGCAGTTTTAAACTAGCCCTTGAGCAATAACTTCATTTGACCCACTGGCATCTAAACCATCCAGAAGTTTCAGATCCAAGGGTGTTTAATGTCAGTGTTTCATATTCAGCAAAGTTTCAAGCAAGCCTGTTGTTCAGGGAACCAAATCTTTTTCTGGTCATGGCAGGTTTATAGGATTATTTTTGTGGATTATTTTTATTTGATTGCACTTTATTTTTATTTTCCTTTTTATTTTTTCTTTTTTTTTTCCTTTTTTTTTTTTTTTAATATTTTGAAGCAGTCTTGGGGAAAAGAAAAATCAAATGAGAAGGTGGAAAAAAACCTACAAGCGTTCACAATATTTAAACGTTGCTTTTTCATATTGCTTGCCACTAATTATTTAACAACTAATTCAGCCAAATGATTGAATAACTTATATAACCTTAAAAATCCAATTTAGGTTTTAAATAGTAAAGACACAAAAAAAATAAAATGGGTTGTATGGATATGTCAATACACGTGTTTGTGCTTCCACATGTGATAAGCAGCTATCCACAAGTTCTGATTTACTATGTTACTTCCTGCTAATTAAAACACTGAAACTGTTTATCCTTCCTGCTCAGATATGAGCATTACTGTACATTAATCATGTTTAGCTCATTGTAAAATGGATCTAAATCAGCCACTGTTACAATGATACCAATATATATTGGTGTTCAGAGAGAGGAAAGCTGACAAACTAGTGGGAAAAATGGCTAGCCCATCTGTACCTGAGACTTGCACTGATGCGAAGTATTGGCAAAGCTGCTTCAATTTATACTGATATGAATAAGATTATAATGAAGTCCAACAGCTAGACTGAATGTTATTTGTGTTACTCAGCTGTGAGAACATGTAAGGCCTTACTGTGTAGTTAAAACACCCTTGGAGATCAATGCTAGTTTTACCTGCATAATGACCACAGAGTTATACCGTAATAGTGTAGAAATTATTCTGTGCTATAATAGAAAACTTTTACCTATGGCCAGTTATTGGGGTCTTTGGTGCAAATACTGCACAGATCGAAGCGTGTGACATTGCAAAGGACATCTGTGATTACGAGAGGCTGCTTGTGTTATGTAATATAAATCATTTGAGCATGGGCATCCAACCAGAATATGACTTTCCAGTTCATGTGAGGAGTAATTAGATCGGTGAGAGCACACCACGTGCGGAATAGTGAAATAAAATAAAATGCATCAACAGTTCTCATAGGCAAAACAGAAAATAGGGCTGAGGAGGTGTTACAGGTGTTCTAAGCAATGGTTTTTATGATTTTAAGGGTGATTCTCACGTGACTTTAGCCTGCCAAAACTGCTTTGTTTCTGAGATATGCAGCACTACCATTGTAAGTGGTCTTATAAACATACATATAATGGGTACTTTCAAACGTATATTCATGTGCCAATTTGTATCACAATTTCGCCCTTCTCCATTCAAGACAAATTAAACTCATTCCTGTGCATCCTACTGGCAATGTACAATTAGCTTCCGGACACTGCAATCTATTTTTCTCTCTTAGCTTGCAGGAGGCTTTGAAGACACCAGGTAAAAAACACCTCATCACTTTAAGAAGAATCTTTAATATGGATCTGAATGCCATGTAAATCAAACCATTTTGTAAACTGTGCCTCAACCTCTTTAAACATATCTCCATGTTAGCTTTAACATCATTATGCCCCATTGTGATGAAAATGGACTTTCTGTATCCTGTGATAATGAAAATAGCCACTTTATGCAGTTTCTGTCTGCAATTATCCAGGCTTTTCTCAGACTCTAGAGAAATCTAAGCTAATTGCTTTGGGACTTTTGCTACATTTCCATAAATTCTTTGTTAATTTTTCATGAGAAACTGTTATTGCAGTTGGCCTTAAAGTTCCCATTGTATTCAATAATGTAAAGAAGTCATTATGAAAACATAACCAATTCACTAGTGCCTCCATCAAAGCTACACTCTTTTATCTACATGTATTCTCAGGTGAGACTGAATGACTCATCCAAACCTTTCAATGGCTCTTTTTTTTTATATATTTTGATACATGCTTTTTTTCATCTGAGCTTATTCAAAGCAAATCTAAAAGTGGTTCTATGTGGTGCATGACCTTGTCATTATAGGACATGAATTGAGTTTGCTTTATCTGACAGTTGGCTGTGGAATTGCTTTTATACCTACTCATCAAGCCAAAGACAAAGAATTCTGTTTTAAGTGACATTGTAGTAATAAAAATAAAGCACATTTCCAAGGGAACGCTTCACAAGTTGTGTTACTGTATTTGATTTATTGATTATTTTGAACTCAAAGTCATGATTTCTGTAGACTAGAAACAACAATAAAATATTAATCTGAATCCACTGTAGTGCACTTTGTGCAGATATTCAGCAATACAAACACAGGCTGTTGAGGATTTCTTATCAGGATCCTTTTTCTCTTTCCTTACCTTGCTGGACTTCAGCACACTGATGCACATTTTCCTCTGCAACATCCTCTTAAAATGCAGCAATTATGAATGTTAACTGTTATTAATTATATAATACCTTACAAAGCAGAGAGAAAGCTGATTTGGGATGAGGGGTTCCAGAGTAACTGCAGTTCTTTGCAGACGCCTGAAATAACAGCAGATCTGTGCAGCTGGCTACACATGGATTAGCTTTTCTTGAAAATTAGAACCTAATCTCTAATTTCAAATTAGAAACCAAGAACTGTCAAAAGCACGGCTAAAGTTGTGTTATTGACTGTGAAAATATATGTCACTACCTTCTTCTACAAGCTGCAGTGTAAAAGCTTTGACTGCATTCTGAGGACAAGCTTCTCAATACAAAAATCAGTGGATTTGCATTCATTTTGCTGGCACCATGCCAGTTTACTCTAGCTACACCACCAGCCTTGATGAGGTCTGTACTTAAACAAAAGCATCATTGCAGTCCACTGAAATGCCACATTAAAAGTCTCTGAACCATATGAAACCTGCTTAGCTCCTCCAGATCCCAGAAAAACACTAATAAAAATGAAAGCATCTACCCTATTTTCAGAGTGTATTGCATATTACAGATTTTTCACCATTTAGCTCTTTCTGTTATGATCATAAAATATTGACATCTTTGTAATCAGATATGTGGCACTGCTAGGTCTGAAACAGTTAATGTAATTTGCAGTGCAAGACAGATTTCCGCAATGATTTTCCCTTGAATGTTGCAATAGAAGAAAACCTACATTACTGAGAAACAAAAGAAAATGAACAGGATCAGGGTGAAAAAATCACCCTGAAAAATCAGGGTAAGGCAGTATTTTTCTAGTTAGAGAATATTGCTTAGCGATATGAAAAGCACAGGTTTTGCTGATATCAATAGTAACCATTGTAGATTAGAACTGAATAATTTAATGACCTATCTTTCTCTATGGTCCTCTAACATCTGATTGCTGAAAAAGGCAAGGGATTGTAAGCAAACCTCAGAAATCTCTAAGGTTTGACTCAGATACATGCTCACAAATCCCATTGCTTATCCTAAGCTTTTCTAAACCGCTTTTGTGTGGTAATGAAGCAGAGGATCATTGAATGATTGGATATCTTATTCTTTTGTAGGTAGGTGGTCTAAAATAAAAGAAAACCAATACCACTTGCGATATTTATCTTAATCTTAAATAAGTAAAATGCAAAAACCTTAAATAAGTAAAATGTTGGATGTACTTTTTGCTTTCTCACCAAAAAGATAAAGCTGGCTTCAACCTTGTACACAGATTCAAGTTTTTCACATTTGTTAGTGATTTCCTTGGGGTGGGGACTATTGATCCAAGACCTGTGCCCTTCCCATACTTCCCAGGAGTTGTGGTGCTTTATTCTCCAAGGAAATAACTGATGTGAATGGGAATATTGGCAGCATATGGCACCACTCAGGATGTCTGAAGTGGATGGTACATTGTACTGGAGGGAGATTTGTTCTGTCTTAGTTCTCATTGTGCATGCTCCCAAGCAGCGCACATTCACAGCCTCTACGGGACGGCAGTTTTACTACCAGTGCTTTTCAAAGATTTGCTGCCACTGATGCTAATGGTGACACAAGTGAAAGACACAGTACAGTAGGTAGTAGGCTGAGATTTTGACTACTAAGAGTCTTAACTATTGGGTTTTGCCTTACTGCAGTGCTAGCAAAAATAGTGAGTGCTATTAAGAAGCTGAGCCTTCCACATATATGACTTCAAAAGTGCTTGAATACACTATATCTCAACTTTATCTAGAGCACTGGGAATGTTTTTTTTTTTTCCCAGAAGGCTCAGCCATCCTCTCCATATTGGTTTTCTTCCACACAAAATTGGGTTTACTTTGAAAGAGAGAGATGATTGAAAGGCCTGCCCTCATCCCAAAATTCTATTGGAAGACTAATGCTCTTAACAGCTTGTCTGCCTTTCTTTTCACTGTCTTCCCTCCGCCATCTGCTTCAAGCAGCAAATCCAGCCCCATGCGTTCAGAGCGACCCAGGGAGGAAAAATGGATCCACTGGCAGTGGTTGTGGGGGTCTCTCAATCCATAGGGGATGTGAAAAGCAGGAAAGTGCAGTTGTGTTTTTCCCTGTAGTTGCTGAGTGGATCTGAGGAGACTGGCTGTTCCTTGGGATTGGGCTAAACAAGGTATTGACTGAGAGGCGTGGAACAAGGATTAGTGGAAGAGACATGGGACATAAAATGCTGGAAACAAAGAGATCCAAACAGGAACAAACACCTGTGCCTGCATGAATGTGTGTGCACATCTGTCTGCTCACATAGGATTGAGGCAGAAGCAAAGGAAAGAAAGCAAAAAGAAGCAGAAACGTGCAAATGCAAGGAGCACTTCCAAGTCCTTCTGCTTAAGAGAACAGCAACAGCCAATGTTTCTTGTACAAACACTGCTGCAGTAATGCAACAAAAGAGACTTTGAACTTCTGGTTTGAATGGTTTTGAATTGAATGGTTTGGCTGTGCTTCCCTAAGCAAGTCATTCTGCTTTGTTTCTACACGATAATTACAACAGGCTTTACAGCTAGTAGTCCCTTTACTGGCAAAGAAAATTTCACCTGGGTAAATTCAGTCCAGCAGGACAGGTTTATTGTATCTTGAATATATTCACAAGTTCATACACCAGCTAGGTAACCCCTTCTTTTTTAGCTGTGTCCAAATGGTGTTTTCTTTTACATGTCAGTTACTTTCAAGCTTTTTAGTATTTTACTACTCTGGTATTGCCTGAATCATGATAGCAAATGAAGTGATTACACAAGCTAGTGAAAATGGCTTGGTTCTTTTCTTTTCTCTTTGCTTCAGTATCTGCTAAATAAGTGAGAGAAAGACAGCTGCCTGAGCTGTTTGGGAAAAAACATAAACAAGAGTAAACACATACAGTAAAGTAGCCTCGGATTTTTCCAGAGCCCTTAGTGTTTAGTTCCAGTCTACCAGAAAACAAAGATTATTTAGAGAATATATACAAAAGGCATGCATAAAATTTTGTCTCAATTGTTAGCTGCCATGAGACTGATCACCAAAAACAACACAAAAAAAAGTGCTTTCATTCTTACAACAATCATTCTTTCTCAATTAGCTGAGTGTATGGAAAAATCCCTCAACACACATACATGTAGTACTGATTTCCATACAAGTAAGTGCTGACCAGTGCCATCACATTCCAGCTAGCTCTGCTGTGAAGACAATCATTCATTGAAAGCTGTTGGGAAGATAAAGTTCACATGCTTTCCAAAAAAAAAAAAAATTCCAAACCAACAGCTAAAATAAACAAAAAAATCAAAAAAACCCTGCAAACTTTTTGACTGTTAAAGTCCATTATGCATTATGTTGTTCTTTACTTCAGTGAAGGATCTCAGAATTGCTGTTACAATAACAATGAAAAACACATTGCTTTACATGATGCTTCATTTGCGAATTCCCTGTGGCTAGTGTATTTCTTTCCCAAACTGAAAGAAATGAAGTGTCACGTGTATCAGCTTGTTCTTCATTGCTCACATTCCTCTTTGTGTTGACGAGAATTTTTCAGTACAAGAATGCAAGAATGGTACTTTACTTAAAGATACTGTGTTATGTTAAGCAGACTGTATTGTCATTATTTAGCAGCTATAGATAGACTGTGGATGCAGCCCTGTTGATTTTATTAAAGAGGCTGTCAGGATCTATAATTCACACATCATTAACTGCTTCATTAAGACTACAGCAGCTCTGTGAGCCCTAAACTTGTAGCAGTTTCAAGACAATACAAGTAAATGCTCACTGGCTGAGACGCGCAGGCATCTCGAGTGACTTGTTCACTGGATAGTTAAAAGCCAGCACGTTTTTTACGAAACACTTTTTTCAAACTATAAGCATAAATGCATAAAACATGTTCACTTAGAATTTATTTGATTTAAGTTAAAAGCATTACTTTGCAATGAGGTGTGCACTCTCACATCGTCAATCAAAAAAAAGGCAATAACATACCAAAACGTACAGTCATTTAAGTATTTTCATATGGTTTAGGTTTTCTTTACTGGAATATGAAGCAGCCTGTGTGCTGAAACAATGTGAAGCAGAACTCTAACAGACATGAGCAAAGTGAATCATATTTATTTAAGAATTTAGAATTAATGGAGCATTAATTATATAGAGAAAAATTTTATTTTCCTATTATTTCCCCAAGTCCTTCTATATTTCCTTTCTACTATACCCACGCCCTTGCGTTTGTTTTCCCTTCCTCTCTTTCAGAAGTCACCTCCTTCTCTCTCTCCCTGCTTCTTTGGTTAGAGCTACCAACTCAGACATAAACATATCACATGGATTTTGAGCTGCACTTTGCAGCCTGACAGATTTGAACAGATTTGGAAACAAGCAAAAAGACCTGCACTTTCACCGCTTATGCAGAGCCCACTGTGGAAGCCTCCTGGGTGGGATGCATGTGCAGCTCTCACACCAGCACCCAGCTCTTCCCCTCTCTTTTCCTTGACCTTTTTGCCTTCTTCCATTGCCCTCCTGTTGCATGGTCGCTGCCATTTGTGCACTCCCTGGAGTGCAGAAGCAGGGAATGGATCCAGTGGCCAGATGCTCCTGGCTTTGAATCAGCCACCCCTGGTGCTTCCTCCCCCAGCAGAGCTCTTTGATACCAGGGCACCCCTTGTATTCTGCAAACCCACGTCTGCTGATGGGGAAGGAACTTTCCTTCTGCTGTCAGCAACCACAGATTTCCGGCCTTCCCCACCTCGGGAGTTTCAAGCACAGCTTGCTGGAACAGGGCCACCATCCTTCCCTCTTTCCATGCAAGAGGGCTTTGAGCACTTTGTTCCATGAGGTCTCTGTGAAGAGCCTGCCCTTGCAAAATTTATGCTGATGGTTGTTAAGGGCTGACAGCCTTGTATGGGGCTCGCTATGGGTTAGAATTAGGGGTAGGGTCAAGAGAAGAGCAATCCCAAAGCTACGCTAAGAGCGGGGCTGCAAAGCAACTGCCAAAAGAAACCAAGGGCTGCCTGGCAGTCACAGTTTTTGCAGGTTCTTATCATGCACTTTTTGAAGGCTACTAAATAAATTAAATAGCATGATATTGTGTTCATTGTTATCAGCCCAGGAGCATTATGCAAAGCATAATTGATTGATGTTACCCCAAAAGTCTATTTGAATTTGGCTAACTTAATTCTTTGAAGCTTTACTGACAATTTAAGTAGCAAGTTGTTACCATAAAGTAAATCTTTAGCTAAGTGTACTGTCAATAAACATATTATACCTTTCTTGGAGACAGTATGTGAATAACTGTATTTATATTTTTGGTAGGTATATAAGTCAATGTTTTTTTCAGAACTTTTTTTTTCTCCTCTGCATTTACCTAGAGAGACACGCAGATAGATTTCTGCTCAGTCACAGTAGGTTCTTTCAGGGTTAAATCCCAGGCCTTCAGGGGAATGTACTATTCTCTCTGTGAGATGTCAATGCTTCTAAGAATGGTCTAATCAGGAAAAAAAAAATCTTGTACCAACAGAGCACAATGCTGACAACTATTTTTGCTGGGGAAGAGTGGTTGCATAACGGTCAACATTTACAGCATGCTTACAATTTATTGGGTGATCTGTGGTGTAAAACTCTAGCTAGGGTTGAGACTATTCTTTCTATGTTTTGGTGTATTAGTGCTTACTGAGAAATAAGATCAGGTACATTTTTCCAGGCTTTGTTTTTAGTGCCACCCAAACGTTTCAAATACTATAGGACAAAGTGGGCATTTATAAAACGGGACTGAATGAGGAGCTCCATGTTTTTTTCCTGAAATTACCACTCGTAATGGTAATTTGCCCCTTCAGCAGCTAAAGTACTGTTTACGTTGGGAGCTGGTGGATTTGTGCAAAGCGGAAGGGTAGTCACTGTGTAAACAACAATTAGAGGCTACGATTTTTCACTGTGACCTTGCACTGACCTCAGTCTTGAGGTATAAACTTCTTTGTGAGAGGTAAAACATGAATGCCTTCCTGTCTGTCCAGGACAGATGGCCCAAGACATGGTAGTAAATTTGATGTGCCCAAAGCCATTCTCTAGCAATGAGGCCAACCTACACACAACAGCACACATCCTTTCCTTTAAATTATCCTACTGTTCAAAACAAGGCAGTCAAATCCAAACCTACAACTTGGGTCCAGTTGCATCCCACGCCCGGCAGACAGTACGCGCCAAACCTTGGCTAAGGCAGACCTAGCAGGAGCCAGTATGGATGGGTGAACCTAGTATCTAGTACCATTCCCCAGCTCTCCTTAATTTAACAGTATAGAAGTAGCAGGGAGGGGGTTCTTCTGATGCTCCTCACTCTTTCTAGGGACTAAATCTACTCATTCTGTGTTCATTTTACTTAGAAAACCTGAAGAAAATACAAACAGTTACCTCTTGAAGGAAGGTCAATAGTCACTCCAGAAGCATCTGAGTAAGTCAAATCATATTCATACATTTTCCCAGCTCAACTAGCATATTCCTTTCACAGCCTCATCCTTTCCCTGCAACCTTTATTCATTCTCAAATTTAAAAAAGATGAAAAAACCAACTCCGTCAGCTCCAATATTGTAGCTGACCTGACTGTGTTGAGGATTGTTTTTGTCCAGAGCCAGGATGACAAGAGGATTTTATCTATGGTAAATCAATGAGCACTAAATGCTACAGAAAGTTAGCAGGGCTTAATTAATTAGTCCCGCAAGATACCATTGGGCAAGTCAACAGGAAAATATTTTTCCTAAGAGATCATCCAATTTTGGAAGAGCTGAAAAACTCAGTAATCTGTGATTATGCACTGCAAACAAAAACCCATGGAACTCAGCATGAGAGAATCTTTTTGACAGATAATTGCCAAAAAAAAGAAGATTGAAAAATAACTGAAAAAACAGACATGCTTTTCCAATAGATGCGTAAAAACCTAAAGGGAAACTGCCCTATCCTTCCCATGCAATTTCAGAAACCTGCAGGCATAACGAAAAGATCCTGTGAAAACAGCAAAACAGCAAGTATATCTGTAACATTCTTATGAACACTCCTTCTGGCAACAGAAGATCATCATCATTTGGTGTACTTAAACAACCATGGTCTGTGCTGAAGCCATGCAAAACTAAAAAGCCCTCTGAGGAATATTTAGATATCACAACAACCTTTTAAATTTAAAAAAAAAATAAAATAAAATAAAATAAAGTAAATACTAGATGCTGGCTAGATCTCAGCATGAAATGTTAGCCTCCAGAGCGCATACCTTACCAATGCTTCAAAAATCTGTTACAGATGATGGACAGTATTTTGGGTTGCAAGAATTTTTGGTACAACATCACAAGACAGCCTTTAATAGTCTGCCTTTCTGATGGGTAATGTAAATCTCCCTTGTTGGAACGTCATTCCTTTACTTCTCAGCCTATCCACAAAGAGCCAGGAGGTAAAGTTACTTTCCTTTTTTGTTTTCCCTTTTATACTGTTTTGAGACTTTCATGTCTGATCAGATTCTTCTCAAAAGTGAAATCCCTCATTTCCTACCATTCTTGTTGTCCTTCAGACTCACTCTACTCAGTCCACATCTTGAAGTGTAATGGCCAAAAGGCGGACAGGGCATGGAGCTGACTTCTTCCCCATTGCTCAGTAGAGTGAGGGAAGTGTGTCACAGACTATGCTTTTCATACCCCAGCATGACGTGTTGATGCTTTCACGATAGCGTGATATTGTTAACATTGTTTACTTCAATCCATGATAAACCCCTACAGAATCACTACCTAATCCCTACTTTCACAGTTCATTTTCCTTACCTATGCTTACATTTTACATGTCTTTTGCACTCAACTTTTCAAATTTGTGAAGGTTATTTAACACTCCAGTCCCATCCTTCAATGCACTTCCAGCTTAGTCCAGTTTGGTAGGAACCATATGCTTTAAATGAGTGTATACTCTATTTCATTATGTAAGTTACTGCTTAATATACTGAAAAGTGGCCTCAGAGCAGGCGAGTGGGAATCTCCTCTCAGCACACACTCTAAGTTTGACCAGAAGTGTGGATAGCTATTCTCCAAACACAATCTACCAGTCATGTTTGTCCCTACTTTATCAACACCACGCCTCCCTCACTTGTATTTGTGAGCATTGTGTAATACACAGTCAAGGTCATACTAAAGTCAAGATAGGTAACATTTGGTATTATTCTCTTAGTGTCCTATCAGAGAAGGAAATTCAATTGATTTGTCTTGATTTGCTCTTGTTTTGTTGACAGTTACTCAGCTCTTTGTTCTGGGTGATTACAAAGAGTTTGTTTTATCTGTTGCTGTAGTATTCTTAGGATAATATTATGCTGTGAATTTGAAGATGTTACACTCCTAGCCTCAACTAACAAGCTGCCCTAACCCTGTGTTTCCATTTTTCTCCCCCTGGCAAAGCTGGTGGAACTATTTCTGCACTGTGACACACAAAACAAGTCCTGCCGGCCCAACTGCTTAGGCATAGAACCACTTTTTGTGCACCTGCACAGACACACTCTAAAACTCAGAGATTTTTAAGTACCTTGTGGCAGTTGGCTGTTTCAAGCCAACAATTTTGACCATAAGCAGTTTACTCATCTCTGCTCTTACAGCAAGTTTTGCATATGATTTCTGAAACATAATAACTTTCAAGTTCAAGGCTTGGGAAGAAAACAAATATCAGCAACTGATGATAGAAGAAATAGATAAAAGCCTATCAGCAACGAAATACAAGTCTCCTGGCATAAACACTTTCTTCCACAAGGTCCTTGGCCTTCTCTCAGCTCCTCACAAAAACTTAAAACACCTGCCAAGTTTGAAGGTGAAGCTTCGTTCTGGCTTCAATTTTGTTACTGCTTCAAATAGTGGTATGATACTCAGCAGATGCTGATATAAGTTAAACTATTAGCTAAATAGGTATTAAAATCTCTCATCATAATCCTAAAACTACAAGTTATACAATTTAATTGCTTATAGGGTACTTTTTGCTGTGTGGAAACCTGAGTCCCAAAGTAGTCTCATTTTGATATTTATCGTGTATTTCACATTCACCATGTATCATATATTTATCAGGTACCTCATATTTGTGGTAGGCATATATCTTTGATCTCGGTAAAACACAACTTGAACACTAGATCTAGAATAAAATACACAAGATCTGTAATAATCCCTCTGCCACAAGTGTTTTATAAATTACTTGTCTAACACCAGTGGGATAATAGGAGTGCAAACAATTGATAAATGGATTTTCAGTCATTTTTCAAAAAAAAGAGCCACCTTCTTATTCTAACTGCATGTTTGCCATTAAGAGTTGCAACCAAAGGTTGTAATCACACAGACATTACTGGAGAGAGTCCAACATAGGGCAACCAAGATGATTAAGGGATTAGAGCACCTCCCTTATGAGGAAAGTCTCAAAGAGCTGGGGCTCTTTAGCCTCAAGAAGAGAAGGCTGAGGGGAGACCTAATCTATGTTTACGAGTTCCTAAAGGGTGGGTTGAAGGATGATGGAGCCAGACTCTTTTCAGTGGTTTCCAGCGATAGGACAAGGGGCAACAGGCATAAGCTGGAACATAGGAAGTTCCACTCAAATATGAGGAAGAACTTCTTTACGGTGAGGGTGACAGAGCCCTGGAACAGGCTGCTGAGACAGGTCATGGAGTCACCTTCTCTGGAGATTTTCAAGACCTGCCTTTATGCAGTCCTGAGTGATGTGCTCTAGGCAATCCTGCTTTAGCAGGGGAGTTGGACTAGATGATCTCTAGAGGTCCCTTCCAACTCTGTCAAATCCATGAATCCATGAATCTATAGAAAAAAGTCCTCAGAGTGCTTGTGAAGATTGGGGTCAAAAACAACCACTAAGAAATCATTTATACACCCCTATTCCCATCATCAGGTACAATGCACTGCTGGTTTTTGGGGATCTGGCCCAGATTTCTGACCTATTTCTGGGGCCCTATGGTGTACACCAAATTTGTGTACATGGGCAGGATATATGTAATGCATAGAACATCCACACCAAGCAAAGCAATTCTCACATGTGCACTGTGCAAATACAAGCCCTTACATGCACACAAGCATGTGACCTCTTCTTGTAGGTTCGTGGACTTTATCTTTCAAATTCTTGCTACTGTTCTTAGGCCTAACGTTCATCAAACAGAGAAAAACTTTATTTATGGCTAAGCAGGTTTTAAAGAAACTAAAATGTCAGTAGCTTTAAACGTGCTTTTTCTATCATGGAAGTAACGTGAGGACAACTAATTCAAGATAATAATGTCAATGGAAGTTGATAAAGTGTTTGAGTAGACAGTTGTATGGATTTATCAAGTGAAGCATGCATCTTAAATGTATTAGGAAATGATCATCTCACACTGATTAAAGATGTAACATTTCTTTCCATTGAGATGCGCTTTACATCTGGGAGGCTGTAATGTGTCTTGAAAAAGCCTTCAGTATTTCACAGACAAATTATATTTTTCTCACTTCCACATGTTCTGTCACTAAGTGAATGGAGACACTAGAAAACTCAGCTCTAAAAAAAGTTGACCCGTTTTCCATCCAAAATAGCCTTTTCATTACAAACCAACCTTTTTGCAAGGGCTGTAATCCATTTTGAGATGTTTCTCTTGTATTCCCTTAGCAAGCTATGACACAGCTAGATAGACATGAGGAAACTTCAGCCCTGTGAACACTTGCCCACGAGAGACATGTAATCCCTGGCAGTAGTGCTTAATCACATTCCTCAGTCAGGTGTCAAACAGAGCAAAGGCACAAACACACAAGCAAGTTTTGTTTAGAGGACCTCAAAAAACCAGCCAAGTGGCAAATTTGGACATCTGTGCTAGACTGCAGCTGTCCTGTTTTTTCAGTCTAATCTGTCAAGATAACCATTTCCCCATTCTCTTAAACAAACACAGACTTCCTTGTTTAAACACTGCAACAGTTCTAACAGAGCACAGGTTTTAATCATTCTCCGCTAAGTACACTAGCAAGAGACTCAGAAAAGAAGCAAAACATCTTAAACGTAAGCTGCTGATTTTGCTGTGTGTGAAAGAGCAGGACATGTGAGCCTCAGATTTCAGATGGACTGTAAACAGTGGGCTTGTAAGAAAAAAGTGTGACTCAAAAAGAGATGAGCTCTTTTTTGGCCTCTTAATTAAAAGAGGCTAAATTAAATTCAATTCCACTCTGAAATAATAATTACAATAATTAATGGAGGGGTGTCACTTCCTGTGGGGTGTCCTTTCCAACAGATTCCCTCTGCTACTCAGATTATATTAAAGTAGCACTAGTTAAAGCTTTTCCATGAACAATATAATCATAAAACGTGATAAATGTTGAACATTAATCTATAGGTAGCCACTGCTTTTAATACTAGGAAAATATGCCTCTCACAGAAAGACAATTAAATATAGACAAACAAATAAATCCAATTAAAATCAGCCTTTTTTTTTTCTGAATATTGACTTATCTCTTTATTCTCTTCAGGCTTTCCCTTCTCCTTTACTTTTCTATTAGTTCTCATTCATTCCGTTCAATTCTGTATTATTTGTCTTAGATTTTTTATTGTTTTGCATGTTGTGCTCTTGCCTTTCTCTTCTGTAACTGTTTGTTCTTTTTCTCTTTGAAAGGAGCATTTTTCTTTCATTCATTCTTTACTGCTTTTATGCCCAGCACCCTTTACTGACCCACGCGCTTCCCCTCTCCTTCTCCTATGATCTTTCTCTTATTTTCATTTTTTTTGCCTGTTTCTTTTCATTGCATTCTACTGTTTCTTTCTTGCTCCTCCCTACCACATTCACACTTCTTTAGCCTTTATCCCTAGTGTCTCCTTTTTCTTGCCATTGAATCCCCCCTTTTATCTCTTTCTCATTATGGGATTTCCCCACATCCTAATCTTCCATCTTTTCCTATCCAACATATGGTGTCTCCTACCCTCTCATTCCTCAGGGGGTCCTTCTTCCTGTCCTGCTCCTGAGGAAACATTACCACTGACAGAAATGCTACTCTCCCATCTTCATCTTTCACCTCTTGTTTTATTTACACTACAGCAATGTCTGAGTTTTACCACATGCTTGAGAATCACTCTACCAAGGATTTGGGTCTTGTGATTTCCCACACAAATGATCCCAATTATTTTCTACCTGCGAGCCACCACTAGGTGTATTGTGGTTGTGCATTTTTTGTCGGGAGCCTCCTTCTCCCTTGAGATGAGGGTCTTGACTCAGAAGAAGATGTGCAGAAGCTCCACATCACAGTGTTTCCTTGGTATTTAATATTGACTTCCAAGAGCTCCTCTTTCATGGCACTCTGGTCAAAAGTGTTTCTCCTTGGAACCTATCATTAAAGAAAAGAGGTTTGCACAAGGTCTGCAGGAGAATTTTAAAAACACTTTATTCTTGGACGATACAATGCACAAACAAGAACACTTACACATGTCTCTCAAACAGAGTTTATTCTCCCCTCCTCAGCGATTCTGCAGGTCAAATTTATGATTGAGGCAGCTATACTCCTTTCCTCTTCTCTGTTACTCTTCTGTGTTCCAAGGGCAGTTCCTCAGTGAATTGGGGAGATAAGGCAGATAGATCCATCTTCTGGTAAATCCTTGCTCACCTCTGTCAGGTACTTTGATACCCTGGTCAAATGGCTCATATCCAGTTCTCAGAGAAAACTAAGACAACTGGCCTCCATTAGCTTAGTCTAAGTGCTCTTAGCAAAGACGGTTAACAAAATATCTCCTTTCACCTTTTACATTCAGGATGAAAAGGATAAGGCACCTGGTTTTATAGCACAAGTGGGATGAAACAATCCATAAGGAAAGTGTCATGGACAGTGAGTCTGAAATAGTGTGCTTTGACAAAATGAGATGCAAACCAACCATCATGTTTTCTTGCACAGTAATATATAGACATTACTTCAGCAGTAACACAGAGACACTAGAAACAGCTCCGAGACACGTCACATAACTGGAAAATGGTTCTTCTATTCAAAAGGTGCAGTGATCACCTCAGACCAGTACTTCAGATTGAACCAAATAGTAACTCTTACGTGCTCCAGTGATATAGCTACTCTTTTCTGTTCATTGCTGAATAGTGCCAACTCCTAAACTAGCATTCAGAAATAAGTAGCAGGTGAGAATTACAGGTAGCTCAGATCCAGAAAGAGACAGAAGGTGTACATGAAAGTCCTAGCAGGCATAAAGTCTCAAATGCTTAGAAACTGGAAAAAAAAAAGACTTCAAATTCAGCTAGAAAGCAGTGAGGACCAGGGAAATGCTAGTCGTAACCACATGAGGCAGAAGTGAAAAAACAGCCCTGAACTGACTAATTGGGAAAAAAACCCACTGAAAACCAAAAGTAAACCAAACCAAACAAAACATAAAAAAAAACACAGAAGAAAAACCTAGCTAGGGCCTGTGACCCAGGTTCTGATTGTCTCCAGAGTTGAATTCCCCTCATACTATGCTCACCAAGCCCAAACTGCAGTTTACTATAGGGGGTTCCTTAAAATGTCAAGGGCAGAACAGCCGGTTGTCCATAGTCTCCATCTGAAACAGTGATTTTAAAATTTTGCAAAGATTTCTAGCCATACTTACACAGAAATCCCCCCTGTTGCTGAAGAGTATGATCATTCTTATAAAATATTTGAATCTAGAACTTATTTAAAGATATATTTTTGACATTTCTAAAATTGTACTGTACTCTGTGCTTACAAAGATATGTCCATCTTGGAGTCTTCTACACTTGATATCATCTCAGTATTGTGAAAAATAGGCTGCATGAGGTCTGTTTTGGAAGATCTCTTCTGTCTATTACGTTGAGATCATCCATTAAAACAACACATCATTGCTGTGTGGAGTCTTCCACTTACTATTAGAAAGTTCTGCTGAGGGCTTTTAAGTTTATGCAACATTATAGTGCCTTCTATCAGTTCTGATAAGAAGACTAACAAATTCATGGAAGGATCATGAATTAGAGAGACAACATTCAGATCTCCTTCCATATGTTCCTTCCAATCCTGCCCTTCAAGGGGGTCAGCTAAATAACTTCATAATCCATCAAACACTTGAACATTCTACAGTTATTAGTCACCTGGAGAAATTTACAGCTTGGGGAAAAGGGCATAGTTCCAACATGAATCCAAATATTAGTGAAGGCTGACATCATAGAGTTAGAGGATTTTCTTACAAAAGGAATATTGTCCTGAAGAGTTAAATGTCAGAAGTTTACATGGTAAATTACCATCTCACTCAGTGAAAGAAAGAAAAAAAAAAAAAAAAAAGGTTTTCGTAGAACTAGATGCAAAGAGCATGAAGTAAGGAATCTAGAGGAAGACAGAATGGACGCTGCAAGAGTCCAGAACTGGAACAGAAAAATCAGAGGCCCCAGAATGGAACAAGTTACTAGAAAGGAGACATCTGAGAACGAAGAAATAGGACTCTGTTAGACATGGTACATGGTCTGACTATTCAGACTTCAGGTTGGTGTCAAGGCTAGGATAACATTAGGCGTGATGTGGCCCGGGACTGGCCTCCCTTGCTGCCAAGGCACACTGCTAGCTCATGCTCACCTTGGTGCCCACCAAGAACTGCAGTCAGACCCCAGCCTGTCCTTTTGCTTTTGATCACTATGTCCCAGCAGTAGGAATTCACATTTACTTATGCTAAACCTTGCACAATGCTTTATGACCCAAACTTTCAGTCTGTCGGTGTCTCTCTATAGAGTGGCTATTCCTTCTTGCGTGTACACATCTCCTCCCATTTTGATGCCATACACAAACTTGGAGCAGGTGAATTCAGTCTATCATCTGGGTCAGTTATAAGAATATTGAGTAGCACCAGTCCCAGTATTTGCCCTGAGGATCTCTGCTTGTGAAAGGTGGAAAATATGACTTTGACCACCAGTCAGTTCAGACAGTTTTCTATGCATCTTGTGGTGCATGTGTCTACTCCATATCTTAATGGTTTGTTAGTAAGGAAGCTGCAGGAGGCTGTGTCAAACGCCCTGCTGAAATTAAGGCAAGTGATGTCCTCCACTCTTTGCTCAGTACTGAGCAAGTTTTTCACCATAGAAGGTGACCAGACAGGTTATGCACCATTTATCTTTGGTCAATCTGTGCTGGCATTTCCCAGTCACACGTCCTTCATGTGCCTGGGTATAACAGTTTACAAGAGGACCTGTACCACAATTTTCCCAGGGACAATAGTAAAGCCTGTAGCATGCTGGGTCTGTATCTGCTTTGATTTAGTTGTGACTTCCTGTAATTGTTTTCAGTTTCACATCATATATTTAGGAAGGATACAAAGGACGTGCCTCCAAAATTTGTATGGCACTTGAGGACCGGTCATGCAAAATAGCACAGTAGAGGTAATGCTCTTGTAAGCCTTTTAGTCCCTGAGAATCTCTTAAAGAGGTTCATTTGGGTCTTAGAGGACCCTATATTGTAGCTCATGGAATGACTAGAGAGTTATAGAGGAGAGAGATTAGAAAAACCCTATCTAAACTGTGAAGAATGTCTTCAGTACATATGCCAGAGCAAGCACCAATGATGGCACCTCTCCCCTTTACCCGGTGACCCAACATGTGTCCAATACTTTGTTGCCCACACACATACATACAGAATCTGAGCATGGTGAAGTCCTACATGCTTGTAACGTCAGTACCTTCAATAGTCTGCCCTCTAAAGAGAATATACACACGTACTTTGGGGATTTTATTTATGAATATGCTAGGCTGTGTGCGAGTGTTTATTTATGAAGGCCAAGATGTTTTGGCTTGCACCTTAAATCTCTCTGTTGAGGAGCTGAATGTCTTGTCTGAACGCCCTAAGAACCCAGGAGATAGGAAGAATATTTGTTTGACAAATTCAGTGGAATAGATAGCTGAATGCATTTCTTGTAGGGCAACAAAAGAGAGGTCTTATAAAATAACACACCTTACTTTGGATATTTGCTAAGAGAAGAAGTAGGCTTTGTAGAATAATATAATAGTGAAGGAATAAAAATATTGCTAATGTATTTCTACTGTAGTATATTCCTGCCCTTACTTTTAGGCAGGGTAATTTCATGTTTTACACTGTGCAGATAGCACATAAAGTCAAAGAAAGGCTGCATTCTTTTCCAGAGGAATGTGAATATTAGCTATTCATCACTGAGGCAGATTCAAGACCCATGTTGGCAAAATCAATACAGTTTTATGAATACTTAGTTTATTAGTGTCATAAATAATTAATTCAATCCAGGTAGACTCCTTTAAAAAGCAATTTACTAAGCTGTCCAACAATACAGCAACAAAATACCAGGAATACACTTTGCTAAGAGGCATAATTTTGAAAAAGGATTAGTTATTAGATTAAAAATATGATAAATACTTTTCTTCTGAACCTGCAGTTCAATTGCAGCATTGTCTTCACAAAAATTTGTAACTATGTAAGGCAGAAGGACAAGCAAAAAATGTTATTTTAAATAATAAGGATTAACAAAATGTAACATACTTATAGTATGATATTTCCCATCTGAAGGAGGTGGTAGTAAATGAATGTATTACTTACTTCAGAATGATTTAAATATTGCTCAATAATTAATGTGCTGCTGTGCTAACGTGGCATTATAGAGAAGAACTAATTCAAAGGCAATTAGTAGTATTAGATGAAAGTTTTGCTTTGGGGATTTTTATTATTTAGAAGCTATTTTTTATCATTAATTTAAACTCGATAGCTTACACTTAAGCTTAGGCAGCTGTGGCTGCCTCCTACATACAGACTCTGGCGGAGATGTATGTTCTCAAGCCAGTCGGTCCTTGCAGCCCAGGGACAGCGATGCCAGAGCAGCTCCGTGCATTCAAGCTGTCCCATGGGTGTGCAAACATTTTTAACCCTGCCACCTCCTCGCTATTGTAGCTAAGATATAAGGGAAGAATGCAGCGTCCCAGCTTTGTCTTGCACTTCAGTCCCACGGAGAGGCAAAGGTTAAGAATGAGGAAAATTAGGCAGACAGCCCTGTGTGGCCCAGAGAAAGACATGCTATTCTGTGGGGGCCAACTCCCCTTACATAAATGGGAGAAAGCTCTATGAATGAGATCATTTTGACTTCCTTTGCTCACATGCTAATGTGGGCTTTCTTTCCTTTAGTTAAAGCAGGTCAGCCGTGCAGCAAGGTTCAGGGCCGCATTGTGAACCGTTTCCGAACCCCCGGTGCCTGCGCTGCCACTCGGGTCTGAAGGACGTGACTCGCCCGGGCTTTTCCCGCGCTGCGGCCGGCGTGCGAGGGTCCGGTGCCCCCAGAGCCCGCCGCCTTGCTCCTGGCCAGATCCCTGCAGCAAAGTCCTTGGCAGTCTGCAGGGAGCCAGGGGAAGCAGGCTGGGTTTTAGACCATCTTTCAGGGGCTTATTAAAATCAGGTTTGTGTATGCCCAGCCCTCATCCCTAGCACATTACGTTTTAAAGGGGGTCAACTCCCCAACATTTAGGAGTGCTGGTGATCGCATACTAGTCACAGTGATAAGCTATCGGACAGACACTCTTTCTTCTGCTGTTTGTTTGGTGGCTTTTTTTAATCCTTGGATTACTTTGCCCTCAAATTCTTTTATAGTTTGCTCACTGAATTATGTTCACTCCAGAGAAGTGAATCCAGTTTCTTCTGTTCCCACAGTAATCATCAATTCAAGCTGAAGTGAAAGGGTCAAATTTAGAGGCAAGTAAATGGTGGTGTAAATTTCTCATTAGCAAATCAATGCAAATCTGTGAAATTCAGTGTCATTGAACCACAGTCAGGCCTGCTTTAAGTGAAAACAAATTCCATTAATTTGTGTGGGAATAGCATGTTTTTCACTCTGCATTTGATCCATTGGGCCAAATTACCTCTATACCCTTGACACCACTGTGAATTTGAATTAATTAGGGAGGTCAGCATCTCTGACACGGTGAATGTAAATCTGCACAATTCACCTGCTGAGAGGGGAATTGAGCTGAAGTAGCAAAAAAAAAAAAGACTCAGAACAACAAAATAAACTTGGCCACCATAACACTTTTATCATCCCCTTGAACCTTGCTGGCGGTAGTAGCTTCTACATTCTCAAAATGTGCACTGCATTAACAGATTCACACACTCAGTGGATGTGATGAGCAGATGGCTGGGAGGTGGGAGATAAAGTGCCCGAAAGGAGGCTGCCCTGCATACAAAGAAAATCCTGTCCCTGCTGTCCCAAAGCCTGCCCCTGGCTGGCATGGCCCCAAACCAAGTGATGCTGCTGAGGGAAGGAAAGTGGCAGGGCCTCTCTGGAGCATCGGCTAAATCCGTACTGAAAGGCAGTGGTTATCTCACACGTATGAAATCCTTTTAAAACACCTTAGAAATAGTGATGAACAAAGACAACCCAGCACACCCCCCAAAATCTTTAAGATGTCCTTCAACCGTCTAAAGAGTCACCCCACAGCTCTCTACCGGCACGGGCTGTCTGCTGTCTTTCCCAGTGGCTCCCAGTGCCTCGTGTGCCCGGGAGGGTGGTTTATCACGTTGGACTGATGAGAGTGGTGGAAGAAGGAAAACCTGCCACAGGCGTTCCACCAGTGGTGGGGTGCACTCTGGACCAGCAGTCAACAGCAGCTCGCCACTTCTACATCCACAGTGTCTGTATAGGCTGCTGAGACTCCCTGTTCCCCACTGGTTTATTTCAAAAATAGCCTTTAATCAGGCTTCCACACTTATGGAGAAGATAACAAAATGCCTTGGAAAACATAACATGCATTTAACTGTTTGAAAATCTATAATGTAGCTTTACATATATATGTGAATGTACACATACTTATATATACATATATATCTATACAAATAAAATTTTAAAAGCTGACTTACAAATAATACATTGCACATCAAAAATAATAAAAAAATAAAGGGAAAGAAATACACTTTACTGTGAAATTAAGTCTAAATATAAGCTTTTAAATGATTCTTTATTCATCTAAAGTTTGCTTCAGATGCAATTTTCTCTTCTTTTTCAAAAGCCATCTTACCACTGCTCTACCATATTACAAACCCACTGTAAGAAACTTAAATTCTTATGAAATGGATGAATTAGTCAGGTTAGGTCACATTCAGCAATAACATTCTCAAGGACAGCCTTGGCTGCTCTTTTTTATTATTATTTATTTTTCACATTGTCCAGATTTGCTTGATATTGTTTTGCATTTTTAGTACTGTTATCTCTGAAAGCCAAGATGAAGCATTATAGCAGAGTCTTATTATTATCTCTGAAATATATATACATGAACAAAGGCATATGCAAAGTGTAAGCAGTTAGGAAAAAATACTATTTTCACCATCGGAATTATTTAATGGATCAGATTCTAGCTGGTCCCTTTAGGCAGAACTGTTTCTCCCCCACATACACATGCGATTAATACTAATGTACTCTTAAAGGAGATTTGTGGGTACTTAGCTCTGTGTACTTGCCTGCGCAAGAGCCTTGCAGAACTCCCACAGCGGCTAAAACGAATTTGTGAACAAGCCAAAATGGGATGATAGCACCTACAAGTGTAAAGGCCACTGAAGTGTATGCCAAACATGTGAGAGGTCACCCACTGTCCTGCAGCAGATATCGATAATAGGTTCAGGCAGACTGTGCTGTCTGGGGCCAGCGCTGCTGTCATGTATCTGTCTGCAAGAGGACCTGAAGCTTGGTTTGCAGTCTGCAACACTGCTCCTCATCTGACACTTGCTAAACACACTTTTTGGAAATGGGAGAGGATTGCAGTAAATCTCAGGACGGTAGATGTGAGGACGCACAGCCTGGATTAAAATTCTTGGCTCTGAATGTTTTAGATTTCAGATCTGGATCACAATCTAAGCAGACAGTCGATGTTGGATTTGCTGTGGTCAGAATCTCATGTGAGCTGCCAATTGTGTTTCCTATCAAAATAGCAGGAATTTTATAAAAGCAGCTGCTCTGGAGAGATTTTTTGCTGATCTCCAGACTGATTTCAGCTGATCTGCCTTTATCTACCTCACACCGTACTCAGTCTCTGGGAAATGGTACTCCAGCGTGCTCTGTGGAGAGACTGAGAGATGAGTTTGTGTATCACCAGCAAAGACTCATCTCACCTTCCCACTTTACTCGCTGGTAGGCTTATACGTGTGAAATACGAAATGGCAGTGGAGAACTGTGTGGTGAGGTATCTAACATACCGTCAGACAGAGGAACAAACAGCCAGCAGCCTGGTGAAGGCTCTCTCTGCCTCCCTGATGTGAAGCCTCATCCCTTCTGCTGAGAACCACAGGACTATGAGGAGCAACACACAGCTGCTGGAGGCTGAAAGACCTCAAGTATGCAAAGCAGCAGTGAAAACCTCAGCTGGTCTTTGCAGATCCACTCTGATGGATCATGGTATTGAAATCACTTCAGTCTAAGCTAGAGCATCCTGCATTTCTTTAATTTCTACTGGCTTTTGATGGCCCCCTCTGGGGTCATTATCCTATTAGGATTGAACTTTGTAGCACACACGGTCTCTGCCTTGGTACGTACTGTACATATTGCATCATTCAACCAATGCTTCAGGAATTATTAGCCACTGGCTTGTAGTACAGTTCTTTAGATCTAACTGCCTATTTTTGAGTTACCTAATTAAAAAACTTGTTAAGGATTTCTTCCAGCTCCATGCAGATAACACTCGTATCCTGGCCCTCTCCCATTTACTATTAAGAGCAAGAACTGAAACATGCTGCTATTTCTGTCAAAGCAATGCCTTTTAAAGAAACTCACCAGCATAAAAACACATTACAGAAAAATAATGGGCTAAAATCCAGGAAGTTAAAGGTAGGAATAAATGGGCTGCTCTACAGTAGAGAGATAGATATGAGTCTCTACAACTATAAAGTACATAACGGAAATAGAAAAGGTTCAAAGAAGAATGACAAGGATGATTAATAGCTTCCACACAGGGAAAGGGAAAAAAAAAAGAAAAACAAAAAAGAAAAAAAGGATTAGGCTCGGGGCTTGTAGTGTGGAAAAAAGATGACTTTACGTGGAATATGTTGCAGTCTATAAAATCACAAGAGGTATAGTGAAAAGATCTAGGGAAGATATTTTCTGCTGTCACTTCTAGTACAAGAATCCAGGGTCATCAAATAAAGGCAAGAGTGACTGCGTCCAGGACGTGCAGGTGCGGCAATGTCCATGCAATAGACAATGCACTTGGGAAACTCCTTGGTAAAGGAGGATGCTGTGGATAGAAAAAGTTCATACTGAATTTGAGAGTAGATCGAACAAGAACTTTGGAAAAAGCCCTGTAAATTATTGCATAGAAAAACTATAACAGAAAATCTCTGGATGAAAATTGTCAGAAAATGGAAGAGTGTTAGCACAGATATTTGCTCTTCTCTATGCATTTGCTTGTTGCCACTACTTATGACTGAGCTTCTCTGAGTACAGTGAAGACTGTTGAGTGAGTAGATCACACACCGTGCCTGAGTGAAGCTGGCTTACCCACGGCCATCGGCTTTCCTGCTGTTGGATCAATTCCCCAGCACTTTGAAATCCCGAGATGGCCAAAGTATGCATGTCCTCTTGAGCAATGTAAGCACATACAGAGGCTGCTGCATGAATCTTGGCCATGAAGCTAAGTCTCAGCAGACCTGAGACAGCAGGAGTGGGAAAGTGAAAATGTTGGTGGCCTCCGCCACGGGGCCTGAACGTTCCTATGGCAAGAGCAGCTGGATTTCCAAGACTGTTCAGGCTCTTTGCAGGGATCTCAAAATGTGTTTCACAAGATAGTTGCCAGATGCCTAACTCCCCTTGACTGCAGCACGATAGCACTTCTGAAAATACATAAGACACCTATCTACATCTTTAGGTGCTTAAATCTCTCTAGCGTGCTGACCCTGTGCCCTCCAGAACTTAAAAATAACTTCGCCTAATTGGACTCCTACTTGACCCCGTGTGGTTTGAGGCCTGCTCCATCTGCATAGGCTGACAGGGCAAATGAAAATATATTAATCTGAAGTGAAAAGCACTTTTAGCAGATGGAGCTGGATCCCTTGAGGTACATTTCTGATCCCAAAGTTATGGACAGGCACAGAAATTTTAATATTAATACTATGTTTTAAATAATAGAGAAGCTGTGAGATTATCAATTTATGGCTAACAAAATAGGAATCACACTGTTATATGCCAGATTAAAGGACTGCAGTCTGTAACTTTTCACAGTTCTCTATGACTACAATACTATAGTGGTAAAATAGAAATTTGCCATATGTGAGGTGTTTTTTTCCCTCAACACAACAAAAGAGCAGGAAAGGAAGAAGGAAAATGAGGGGGACAGGTCTCTGTCTGTAAATGTGTTTGTGCAGCATTGAGCTGAGCAGAATGAAAACTTTGGCGGGCAGGGTAAAGTAAAACTCCAAAGTAAACTCCAAACAAAAGAGCTCAGAAACGCAGAAAGCCTTTCTGATAGAGCAGGAGGCATGTCAGACAACAGCAGTACACTCACTGTGTGTGCACATGTGCCAAAGGCATATCTGATCACCAGATGATCTCACATGTATGTATATTTATCTCAGCGTTTCACTATTATTTTTTTCTGAGAGAGCAGTTTTGTTATCAGACACAGGCATTCCCATGTTTGGCACATTCAGGATTCATTCCCATGTCTTTGTTTTGTTTTTTTTTTCCTTTGTTTTTTCCATTGCAGTATGAGGCACTGCAAGCACATTTTTTTGGCTCCTGATTAGGCGGAGAGATCTCCTTGTCCAATTCAAGGATGCATTCACTCACATTTTCAAAGCAGATGATTAGCTGTTCCTGTCTTTGCCAAGACAGTGGGAGTTGCATAGCTAAATCCTTGTGCAGGTCTTTGAAATTATTCTCTCTTGATAACTAATTGCAGCAGCTGACCTTCCCAGTTTCACATCCATCCATAGTTTCCGAGCAACGGTGCAATGCACCACCTACTATGCCAGTTATGCAGGAGCCATTATTCGCAAAGCTTCACAAAAAAATATTTTTGTCCTCTGTACTTGGTATTTGCTTTAAACTCAAAAGCGGGTAACCAGGTAATGTTGTCATTCCGATCCGGTCCTGCTCATCTGGCCTCAGTGGTAGCTCAGAGCTTTAAGATGTTTCTACCCCCAGATGCCTGACTTACCTTTTCTTCTAAAAAAAAAAATATTATGCCCATGTGAGAAGTATCCAGCCAGGCTGTGCCTCTGGTCTCCCCCGTTGGGGCCAGCGCAGCCTGGAGCAGACGTGGGGCAGCTCTCTGCCAGGCCACAGTGCTTGTCCCCAGCACGATGGGCACATTCAGCCATAGGACAAGCACTTGGCAACAGCACCCTAAAGTCCTAGAGTTAAAATTTCCACAGATATTCCCCCTGCCTCCTGAGGCTAGAGGTCAAGAGGAGCAGGAGTTATGGAGGTTGCTCCTCCTGTTGCTCTCCCAGTCTGGGCAGAGGCAATCTGCAGGGCACTTGAAGGGCTTCGTTGGGGTACAGTAATTATTAGCTAAATGTTTACTGGATCACTTCAAATGGAAACAGCATGCCTTCAGCAACACTACAAAGGCCATTTCATTAGCAGGGGAGATGAGCCTGTACCAAAAACTTGGATTCAGAAAGTTCGTGTTCAGCCTTTGTGGCTGTAACCCTGCTCAAGTCAGGATGTACTCTTCCCCCAGCTATTTATTTAGCTGAAACACATAAAACTCTTGTTAGTGCAGCCAGGGTTGAATATTTCCTTTTTCTCTGTTCCAAGAGAAGCATTGTTCTACAGGAAGAAACAGCTTGTGTCTAAAAGTAAATAGGTTAGCAAAATAGCTGGTGTCAATGGGCAACAGGAGCACTCTTCCCATACAGAACAGCTCATTCATTTGGGTGGTTAAGAAAACAGAAGTCTGACTTTAGGTGCCCAAGTTTGAAAGTATTGGCCTGTGCTCCTGAGCTGAGTCCTTTTATGCTCCAATTCAAATCATATCAACCTTGCTGTACAACAGGCTGGTGAATCCTAAAACCAGATGTTTGTTGTAAACAAAAAAATCACCGCTGCATCTTCAATGATAGCTATCTGAGCTCAGCACTGTGCTGCAGGTATGTTCTTTGCTTGATATTTCCTAACATTAAATGTACGTGTGCATGACAGGGAAAAAAGACCCCCAACAGCCGCGCCAACCTCATTTGAACATTAGATTATTCACTTTCCCAACTAATCAATAATTGTTATAATTAAAATTGATAGCTGCAAATAACATGACAGAGTGCTGCTGCCAGAATACTGATTGTGTATTTGGCTTGGAAAGATAGGCAGTAGCGTGGAACACTTATTTTCCAATTTGCTTTTAGCTGTGTGCAAATTGCTTTAGCTGTATCCAGCTGATTTAGACCTTGCCTGGAGGTACACTAGATTAATTGGGAGCCACACATTCATTGCTTACAGAATGGACTCTGTAATTGGTGAAATTTGTTAGTGCCAGTTATAAAATAACTATATAGTTCTGCTTTTTAGTTGTCCTTTCATTACTCTTTCAGGAAAGGGGAAAAACAATTAGAACCTTTCAGACGATCAAGCTTGCTTTTAAGTCTTTATGTAAAACTGCCAGTGTGACTACAGTCAATATTTTATGCAAGCAAACATTAGTGTGAATATGGTATTGATTTTTTTCAAAACTGAAAAGCTCTTCAGCGTACACAAGAGGGATTTTTTTTTGTCCTTGTTGTGACTGAACTTTAGATAATGAAACCATTATGCTGTTACTACCCAGAGCTTTCAAAAATAACTCTTTGTTCTTTTTTGTATCTTAACTAGCTTATTATTAAACTGTAGAAAAATTCATTGTTGTTTGTTGGCGTGCAAAAGCACTAAAAAAAGACCATGGCCATAGCTTTTCTTAAATCCAGGCTCCTTTTTTGCCTATGTGTATATAATAGGGACACATAAAGCCTACAGCTAAATACATAAAAATAATGGACTACTTCCAAGTTACACATTCTTGTGATTATTGATGGAGTCAAGAGCCATGACCTACACATATTTCAGTTTCCCTTGTTCATAGCCTTACCCTAAACCCAAACAAATTACGAAGCAGTTACTTTTCTTTACAACAACTATGATGCCAGAGACGTTCTGCATCTTACTTGTGGTGCAAGGGACTGAAGTAATTTCACAGAGAGGGTCCATGCCTGGCCCTGAACACAGCACCTCTGCATGAGGGGAAAAGATGCTGTCACGCTCACTGCCACCTTTAAGTTTTTTGACTGCTCAGGATACACACACAACAAGGCCATGCAGAAAAGACCCTTGCACAGCTCTCATTTGCAGTTTGTGTGATCACATCATGTGCACAATCTTCCCCTTGCACATAACATTCGAGCCCGTTGACCAGTTGCAATTAAACTAGATACTTGAAAAATACTATGATTTCACAAATATTGGTAAGGAGGCAAAGGTTAGACAGCCTGTTAGTGGCCTCATTTAGGAAAAAATTAAGAAGTTCACACTTTATTCAGCATCTGAGAGTCCAAACAGGCAACAAAGCCATTGAAAACTGGTCTTTACTAGCTGCACTGGTCATAGAACTATTTGTTGTTCTTCAAGTCTCTTTTCCTTTGTGATTAGCTAGCAATTTGCTTTTGATGGTGTCAGAAGATAGGGGTAATTCAACTGTTGATTCAACGAGGGCATCCGATATTGATGCTATCGCTAGGGACTAATGGCTAGTAAATATAAAAAGCAGGCAAAGCATAAACTTAAAAGGGGTGTTAGGGTGTGAAAGGGAGATGGGGAAGTAGTCTGCATCCCTCACTGTCCGTAGCTACCCTGAAAAAAAAAACCTTCTTCTGAAATCAGTGTTGTGTGTTTGCTTAATGGATTTCACATAGAGAGGTTTTCAAGTCTCATCCTACTGATCATTGTTTACTAGCAAATGAGCTTTAGTGTCCGTTAGAGGGGTAATTGTATTATTGGTAAATTTTGCCTCCATGAAATCAGTGACTTATTTTGAAATTTCTTTTCCTTTGGATCTGCTACCAGATGCTGCCAAGAATCTGAACAATCTGTGAATGAATTTTGTCCTTTTAAAGAACCAGGAAAAAAAGAAAACCTGTCAAAGTTGAATGCCTGGAAGCTTATGTTTCCCTTTCAAATGAAAAAGATTAAAAAAACAAACTAAAAAAAACCCCCACAACCCCCCCACCAACAACAAAACATTGCTAATATATGTGGCACTTACTATGAAAGTCTAGTACCAATTTTGAACTTATGAACATATGAAATACTGTGTCCTGAAGATTCAACTGATACTTCATCTAAGCTGCATGCTGAAGTGGCAATGTCTAAAAACATAGCAGCCAAAACAAAAGCATCTAGTAGGGACAGAACTATCATGTCCCATGATGGAAATATCCTTCTTACAGAGAAAAATACTCAAGATGGCTTCTTAAACACGTATCATCCAATTAATGAGGAGATATGGGTGCTTTGTACTGATGGATAGTAATCTAACACCACCATTTAACAGGCCCCAAAAGGATGTAAGAATCGATCTATTTAATTACAACAAACAATGAAAGAGGACAGGACCAAAGGTTTCAACTTACTGCCGTGAGAGGAAGTGTAAACGGAGACAAACACTTCTGATTTTCCACATATGGTCTCCTGACGGATAATTTTCAACTCTGCAATAAAGTTCTCTTCCTCTGCAAAAGAGGGACTTCTTTTACTTCTATCTTCACATAGCAGACAAAAAAAGGACTGGTTCTGGGGGTATAGCATTTGGAAGCAAGTGAAATCCTGTTCCCTTGGGGTAGGGGAGCAATGGGACAGGTGTGGTGCCTTCTAAAGACAAAGTTGTCAAGGCCATCCTTGAGCTTTAAGGCTGTCCCAGGCTTTATCTCACCTTCCATAAGTTGCTCAGATGTAATAAGATAATTGTCACTGCTCTTTGGATCATAAACAGACTATCTCTTGACGCTGCAAGACCTGTGACACTGTGGAAAGCAGAGCATACTGAGATGGCAGCTCACAAGCCAGCAGCAGGTGAGCCTGTAGCAAGCACCCGAGCGCTTCAGATCTGTTCCAAGGGCATTAACTGCCTAAAGAAGATCCGTCTGTCCCATGCCAGAGCTTTCTTTACTAGGAGCCATTGCAGTCCCCAGTATGAGTGCTTGGGGACTCACCTGCACTTGCTCAGTGAATTAAGTGATGCCGCTGTTCCTTGTGCTGCTTGGGTGACCTTGCTGAATCCATGGCTCTCCAAATCCCTGTATTTTGGTGGAGAGCTCAGCATTGGAGTCTTTAAAGCAGACTCAGAAGTTTTCAGCTAGACCACTTCTATGTCAAAGCCTCCTGTCCTCCCTATCCATTACTGCCAGCTATAATCGTTCCCTATCCTTCCTGTATACATTTTGAATGATTTTCCAGGCCCATACACTGACATATACATACTGCTCTTCTTTAATAAAATAGAATTGTAGTGTGTCTGCAGCTTAGAAGAATGAACCCTTTTACAGGCAGGACAGGTTTTAAAAGTTTGTGACCTAGTGTCAGGTGCAGAGATGAAACACCAAAGCTGAGCACTCATTAGTACTCTAGATAGTTATTTTATTGCCAGTGGGCTACAAAAGAAACCCCTAAGCAAATGAATATAAAATCATGCATATAGCATTTAGGTGTGACCCTCTAACAAAGGGGAGAGTGAGTGCATGAGAATCTGAGAGAGATGGACATGTGTATGTTCTCATGGAAGAAGTAAAGAGCTATACTGAATAGCAATTACTGCTCTGCCTCAAGGGACCGAAACCTTATCTGAATTGCAGAAGCAGAACCCACCTTCAGCCTAATGAAAGGTGCTCTAGCATAAAAAACAGTGGACTCTGACTTGCTATTTTTAGTGTTTTCTTTCTATAGTAGTTTCTTCTGCATCTTGCTTCTTTAGGGAAGTAACTCAAGAAATGGGGACCGACTTTTGGCAGATAAAAGGGAAAGTGGTCAGCTGGTTTCAACAAAGCCACAGAGGCTGAGGACTTGGCAAATCCTCTATGAAAGGCAGCCAGCTTCTTTCCAAGTAGGAAGATCATGAATTAGCACAGCAGATACTTGAGGCAAAGCTTGCTATTAAATTGTTATGTTCCAACGTACAGCATGGGGAGACATATTGTGTCATTGACATTTTAATGACCTTTTCTGTTTGGAGCTCTGCTTAAAAATCAGTGGTTTGATGAAGCTCATCAATGCAAACACTTAAATGGACCTAGTGACATAGCTGGGGAAAGGCACAGGCAAAAGGAGATTATAAAAGCCTTGCTCTAACACACGTAAGCAATGGAAAAGAAGAAACTTAACCGTATCTGCAGTCTGTCTGCCCTGCCCCTGATCTGGTTCCTCCCACTCTGTTCTGGGGAAACCCAAAGGGAAGGAGACAGACTCATGTTTCTGAAGCAGCCAGCAAAGCAGACCACTCCTGAATAGGGAGCTTATCAAGGAGAAACCTGTCGTGTATAAGGAAGGTGTCTAGTTTGAGCACATGTAGGCCAGCCCCTTTTAAAGCTAATTGCAAATCTTGTCCCTCTCAGTTATGTACGTTGGATGGGGAGACAAAAAAATTCCCCTCTCCCCTCAAGTTATTTCTAGTCTCACTTGTACTTTGAAAGACATTTTTAAACTATTAAGGAAAAAGGGGGGACAAGAAGGAAACAAAGACTGTTTTTTCATGGCAGCCTGTTAACTGTGCAGGAGGTTCTTCAATCAGAAAACCCCAGGGGATTTTTTCCACACCTCATTTCTACTATTCTTGAAGAGTTTGATTTGAAACATATAAAGAAAGAAATTCCTCTTTCACCTTTCATTCGTCTATTTAAGAAAGTAAGGGTCTTACTGAAGCCCATTCCCTGCATACCGTTCTATTAGAAACTGCCTAAACCCAAGTCCTGCAAGGGCAGAAACTGCACAACTGTGAGAGCACAGTCAGGGCTGGGGGCTTCTGGGGGCTGGCAAGTCCTATCTCACTGACCCCAGCCAGGGAGCCAGGGTACTGGGGTATCAACTGCGGTACAGCACCAGCCCAGAGCATCAGGTGGCCCTGGGGCTGGGATGGAGAGCCCAGCACTAAGCCCCAGAGATGGGGTGGGGGAAGGCTCCATGGGAGGCTGAGCGAGGCTGAGCAAGGGTAGCAAGGCTTGGTGGCGCCCTCAGGGCCCCAAAAACAATTAGGAGATCCGCAGTCATTTACTCTGCCTGTCAAGATGTAGGCTTTAAAATTAGTCTCCTGCATTAAGGGTTTACACAGCCTTTGAGAGACTCTTAGCTTCCTGATTTAGCTCTGATTTTGGAAGGAACTGCTGCACCATTCAGTTTTGTGAAGAAAACCTGTTGCATTATGCTCCAAGCAGTAAGTAAGCACTATTCTACCATCAGTAAAATGATGGAAAATCATGTAATCAACATACACCGTTACACCATCCAAAATGACTGCAGAGTGCTGCTGAAACGACTAGGAGGCTACTGGAACAGAACCACAGGTACCAGCTTGGTCTGCAGGAGTTCATTTGTCTTTAACAAAATCTGCTCTCAAAGTCCCCACAGCACTTCTCTATAATATTATGGTGGAGAATAAGAAGGCTTTTTTGCATCATAAATATAGTCAGGGTGCAAGTAATAATTACCTTTGCTAAATCCTTAAGTTTGCTAATCTATCAGTCCAGACAAGAAGTTTCAGAGTTGCTACTGAGGCTGCAAGCACAACGTAGCGTAAGCCGCACAAAAATAACCAACAGCCAGTGCGAGGATTTTAATGGTGTCTACTTTCCCACCACTGCAATGTGCAACTTCAGCTGATGTCTCCTCTCCTGGATGAACACCTCTCGCATGTCTTGGTAAAAGTAACAGTAGGATTCCCTCGAAAAAATCTTAGAGAAAAGGCTGAAGCTATGGGAACTTAGGAAATATGCACCTAAGAAAGGTCCGTGAACTACATCAAGGAGGAGAACTGCAGCTCACAGTAATGCTATAGAGTGTTTAGTACAGAGAGCTGGGTAAAGGGCTAAAACTGAAACAAATGATGAAAAGAGCTCTCTTTCTACAGCAGAACAAAGGTGGTTCATTAAGTAATGACTGCATGTCTCCAGTTCCCTCTGACACAAGGAGACACAGCTTCAGACTTCCTATGCGGGCTTGGTGTCGTTCCCTGTTTTTGAGGTGTTAGATTGCTTCAAAATACCTTTTAAAACCCTAACAGGTTTTGTCAGTTATCTTAAGCTCATTGTTAATAACGGTCTGCTCTAGCTACTCATGGCATCTTTTGCTATCATCTACAAGATGCTGTAGCTATTATTCAGAGGGAACTATAAATATGAACTATGCTGTACAAAGTGAGACATGTTGTCTGTCCCAAACACTTTAGGCTGAAGAGAGACGGGATGCATTAACACAGCCTAAGACACAGAAAAAAACCCCACAGGTCAAAGGAGGGAGTGTGCTAAAAGGCAAGAGAGAGAACTAACCAAGGGATGAGACCACAAATGTATGCAGAAAGTTTCTAGCCGTGCAAAGAGTAAGTTTTGATGATATCAAATGGATGTAAGAGGGAATAATAAGCGGGCAAGTGCGGTAGAGAGGAGAGAGAAGAAAGGAGAGTGTGGTGAGCAAACATCAGAGTGAGATTCTGAGGCAGAAAGATGAGGACAGCACATATACCAGTTGTGATAAAGATAGTGACGTGGCGCCAGAAGGAAACATGAGCTGGATTCCCTGTCTGAGTCTCTCACAGCTTCCCTGAGAAAAGCCAGGGTGGAGAGCTGCAGAAAGGCACCATGTTGTTCTTTGCTCATGCCAGTTTTTGTGCTGTCAACAATCCCTGGTGTGTTTTAGGATGGATTCGGGGGTTCTCTAACTTCACGTCCTTTAGGGGCACTTGTCCATCCAGCACTTGTCAGAGTGACAGGTGGGACTAGTGACCCGACGGCTCAGCCCAACCAATGCACCTTTGGGACGCCAGGCGGGAGGGGGAGGAGGGCGGGTATGGCACAGAAATACCTCTGTGAGTTCTCAGGTGTTCCCTAAGGCCACCAGGGAATCTAAAATTACAAAACTGGAGAAACGTTACTCCTAGCCCCCATTTTCACCAGCTCTGGTCTAGCCCTGCTAGCCAGCCAGCTCTGTCAGTTAGACCCCCGTCCCTTTTCAGCCTATAGAGCTACGTGATGGCTCAAAAAACACCCCAATGCCTTGTCTGTTCACATCCATTTTTCCCAGCGCAAGCACCACAGGCAGTAGTTCCCTGGCTGGTCTTCCTGTGCGTGTGTGATGGGCTGCCACTGACAGACCTTTAGTTTCTCCAGCTGTATTCCATGGACAGGCTAGAAACTCCCAAGAAATAAATGCAATGCATAAGCCCTGCTTCACCTTTGCAAAGCATCCACCAACAAACATCTGTACGAAAGACTGGAGTGGGGTCACCGATCGCCTCTTTCCAGCAATCAGCCTCTGCAGCTCTTACTTCCCAGGTCTGCAAGTTGTCTTCCTTGTACTACTGCTTCGGTTTGCTCGCCCTTTGGGTGCTCACACAGTGGTGAAATGACCACAGCAGCTGCACGTCAATGGGCACCCTTTGTTTCGGGGGAGTGTTGAACCAGGGACTCATGCTCGCTGATACACAGCCTTTACGGGGGTCAGCATAGCAAGTGATAAACCGAAAGGAAAGCCACCAAGATAGAGGGAAGACAATAACCTTAAGTGGAGAAGGACAATAAATAGCAATGGATGTTAGCCCCTCTTACAGACTTCAAGGATGTAACTTTAATTATAATTTTAACTGTTGCTTACTCTGTATCAATCGGAGTAATTCATTCCGGTTACTTATGACACTCAACCTTAAACCACACTAAATCAAAATCACCAATAGTGTGAATTTATAAGATCTGTTTTGCTGCAGAAGCATTAATGGTCTAGGCTGAAAAAAAAAATCAATGGTACATTTCAATACAAAAGCCACCTGAGTCTTTACTAGAGAAGTAATAAGGCATTTATTATTTCAAGAGCCCTGCATTCACAATATCCCCTTTCCAAAGAAAACACCCCTTCCTTCCCATTTTTTATGAGGCTAATTTGTAGTATGTCACCACTGTGAGACTTCTGAATGTGTTCAGAACAAGACAATAAGAGTAAGCCACAGATGAATGATGTGTAGTAAAAATCAATAAACCTTATAACTAGTCACTAAGGGAACTGATTTTATGCCTATAAAAATAAAACAATTATAGCAATATTAATGGCAGATTCATCATCGCAATATAAAAAGTCCAAGTGTGCTTGTCTGTTGGGAATCTTTAATTCATCCTTCTGCATTAAGTATTCACATGGTAGAAGAAATGGAACCGACTTCAAGAAAAAGCTTTAACTTGTAGTAATTCACCCTGTCAAAAAAAAACAAACACAAGAACAAAAAAAAGCAGTCAAACTTTAAAAAACAGTTTTGACAATCAACGTGGCTGGGATATCCAGGAAAGGACAAAAGTTAAAGCCTCAAAAACCTGACCAGTATATCTGATTTTTTTTCATGTCAGGATTAGTGATTTCATATTACTGTGTACTGTGTTAACCGCACTGTAACAAAACAGGTGGTATACAGCCACATAAAATATTTATTTTGTGGTAATGCAGATTAAGCACAGCAAAGGACTTTTTTTTTTTTTTTTTTAAATCCGTCCTAAACACGTCCTCTGTTTTTAGGCCTCTATTCATGGGGGAGAGGGGTGCATTCAGTTATAATAGAAAAAATTTGCCTATATAATTTATAGCACACAGAGCTGCTCTACAACAGGTATTAGAGAATTAAGTTCCACTAATACCATCCAAGGTGTTACTATGGGCCTTTTTTGAGCTTATCAGTGTCAACTGAAAGAGGTCCACTGCCATCTGGCTCGAACCCCGCATCGCCCGCTGGGAGAGGACACCAGCCCGGCCCCAGCGGGGAGGCACGGGATGGCTGCAGGTGCACACCAGGAACTGAGCCCCAGGGAGAGCCTCTGGGCACACAGAGCAGTAGCCACATGTGTGGTAGCTGCAGCCCCCGCTATCGACAACCGTGACACGTCTTTCAAAGTGGCCCATAGACACCGAGAAAGTACAAAAAACAACTTCTTTATTCTGATTGCCAAATTATTTAAGGCAGGTATAAAAATGAAAGCATTCGATATACATTTTACATAAAATAAACGAGATTACAGCATAAAACAAGTAACCAGGCAATGGCATTAAAGTCCCTCTTCTAAAACTCGGTAACTGTAAACATTAAAAAAAAGACTGCAGGACTATTCAAGTAATAGAACAATCACAGATGTCTTCTGGTATGCAGGCTATTAGGTTATCTGCCATTCAAGATTATCAAAAAGACATTTCATTATTCACAGATGCTCATTATCTCCATTTAAAATCTATACATTATATACAACACAGTTTTTGTGGTACTAAGATCCCCATGCCTTCCAAAGGTATATTTTTCACAATACACAATTACAATGAAACAGTGAATACAGTAACATTTTACACTGATGCATCTTAATAGGAGCCACCAAATAGACGTCTACATTGTACCAAAGTGTCATCACAGTTAGCCTCTCTGAGAGCTTGTGGGAAATATCAGAAGGGTATGCAAGGTTCAGGCACACTGATACATAACATTATTTATTTACAACTGGAAAAAAAAAAAAAAGGNAAAAAAGTAAAGAATATATATATATTTTTATATATATATGTATATATATATATACGCATATATATATATAAAAACAGAAGTCTAATTACAGCAACATTTGTTACTCTGTGATAAAATCTGCAATTTACAAAAACGAAATGACTGGTTTTTGCCTGCCATTAAGGCATTTCAAATTAACACCATGGAACTGATGTCTGTAATAAAGCGCTTCCTCATGTGATCCAGTCACATGACAATGTACATCTCCAAACTCATCATTCTCTGCAAAGAGAAAGAAGAATATTTTAGTGTGCAGTATCCTTTCCCCCTTGTTTTTTCCTGCACCTCGGATACATCATGAAATGCAATCTGCACAGTCCTCTCAATCCCAAGAAGGAAAGACAGCATGCCATGTCCCTGTCCCCCTCCTGCCAGGAACAACATACTAACAAGTAACCCGTGCCAGCATTTATCTTCTGGGTTCCGACACCCTGGCATTCATCAGTTCTTTCAGGGCTAAACACCTTTCCCACTCAAATAATTAGAGCTAAGAGCCTTATGTGGTCACCTGTTTTCAGAGTCAGCTTTCAGAAAGACACCCATAACCACGGAACATTATAGCACTATTTAATACATTAAACTCTGAAGCTTAACATGGCAGCAATGAAAGAAACCTTCACATTAAGGATGCTTTGGTTTTTTCACTTGAGACGAGATCATTATAATACAAAAGAGTTTCTCTCCTCTTGAAGAGCAAGGTGACAGTTGAAGAGTAAATTCTACTGAAATTCTAGTAAATAACTAGGAGGCAAATGCATGGAATGGGTATGTAACTTCAATACAACGGACTCCCAAGCAAAGCCCCCAAGCAAAATCAGCAAGCCAGGCAGACTTGCAGAATAGAGAAAGTCCTAAGTTCTCCTGGTAGTACATAGGTCTAACTGAGCATGAACTTTAAACCTCTTCTATAAGTAATTTGGATCTTAAATTATATTTCATAATCAGTTGTTTTATCTTAATACCAATCCTTAAAACATAGTCTACAGAAAATCTCAGAAGACAGACTACTTGTTCCTTCTTAATGATCTATGCTACAGTTAGAGGACATAACTAAGGACAAAATGTCACCTTAAAGAGAATAAAACTACAGTTAACTCCAAGTCCCAGGTTTTGTTTCATCCTTAAAAACTGCGTCATACAAGGAACTGCAGACCATCAGGCTACAAAAACTATGATTTATTTTCTCCTCTCTACGTTAAAATATATAATTTAATATTTATTGGCTATTTACCTTCTTTGTGCAGGAAACATACCAGATGCAGATGCCTGCGCAGCCACCTGCTGAGTGGCAACAAGGGCAGCAGAGGTCAATCCTGAGGGAAAGAAGAAAGGAAGGAATGTTGACATACTTCTGGTTTTAATGGATTTTATGCTCAGAGAAATGTTAGGAAGCATCTCTAAGGCAAACAGACCAAAAAAACCCACCATCAGAAAAGGGTGGGGTGTTAACACTATATAAATGGCAAATATTTCAAGCCACAGTATTAAGACAGTCTGCCCAATATGATCAGTATGCCCTCATATCGTAAATGGAATTGTTCTTGACAGATATTTTACAAGAAAATACAGCATTCCTACTTATTGTATTTCTTTCCAAGTAGTGCACTGCGTGATGCCAAAGGGATCGTATGAGTTCCTGAATAGGAAGCTCAGTAGAAATAATAGGTACCAGGAAACAACAAGAATCAAAAGTCACAGTGAATTAAAGAAATGGCATGCCAGCTGCTCAGAATACAACACTTTCATAAAAACTTATCATTTTTGCAGTTTTCCTACTGAACAAGCATAATGCATCCCAAAAGGCATACGGAATCACTAAATCAAACTGAGAAATGTCAAGGCTTTTACACAGGAAAAATAACTGCTGAGGCACCAAGTGAACGTAATGAATTAATGTCATTTAGCCACCAATTGTGATAGCATGCACTTTGCTGCATGGGAGGAAATCTCCTTGAAATTCAGCTGCAGTTCAGGGCGAGAGAAAACCAGTCAAAGACTGGGATAAAACCTAGGGAGAATGAATCATAACTTACTGTGCTCTTTTCCCCTGGCTGCAACTTTGTGCACTGCATTTGCCAAAGTACAGAGTCCTCTTTCAGACGGTCAAATTATAACAAGCTCAAACCCTTGTGACTGCAAGGCCTTGTACATGAAATATGTTCAGTATAAAAAGCTTTTGTCTCCGCTACACTTCTTCTATTGCTTACACAACCCTAATTACACAAAAGGGAGACTGTTTGGTTTGGTTTTTTTACTGCCTTTCAGCCAGCTAATGTCAGTTTGCAGTGGGAATCAAAACATTCATGTGAATGGCAGCCTAACTGGTACATCTTTAACAATGCTCTAACACCCAGTTTTGGAAACAAAACTTGGTATTTCTCAGACATGAAGCTACTCATTTGCTGTTAGTCCATGCTGTGAATTCCCAAGCCTTCTTCCTACATGTAAAGCATTTGTGATTTAACAAGGGAATCTATATTCAAAATGCTTCATGTAGGCACGACTTCCAATGTCAAGGTAACAACTCCAAGAGGCGAGCTAATCCCACCATTGGAAATCTTTTGCTCACCTTGAAACGGGTCATATTGTCCAGGTATAAGGGGGTAACCCATTCCAACATGTGTGTGATGGTGCGTATGGAGATGCCGCTGGCTAAAAGGAGAATGACGGTCTCGTTCCCTTTCTGCTTCCCGTTCACGCTCAGCTGCCGATTTTTCCACAGGCTAGTAGTAGAAAGTAGTAGTAGAAAGTATCAGAAAGAAAACCCGTATGAGAATTTTTAAAGGGACAAAATCACAATAAAACCACACTTGCCATTACCTGGCAATAACCTTTTGAATTCAAATTATGAACCTGTTTCTTTCTGAAGAAGTATCTCTAGTGGATTATTTGCACTTGATTCCAATCTAAAGCTGGTGCATCTGGTTAATAGAAGATTGTTCAAGGCACAGAGATTTTGAGGCAATGCACTGCAGCTTGAAGCCACCATGATGACTTCTAGTTTTGAGCTCCCTTCAGCTTGGCTGACTTGCCAATGCCTGAACATCCTAGCTGAGCTGCTGAAAGATGATGTAAATGAGTCCTCAGCCCTCTTTAATGTACTCTGGGGATCAAGCCTGCCTGAATAGCAAGAAAGCCCTTTTAAAAATAGAATCAGTAACTTGCGCACAATTAAAACAAGCACCAACTTATCCGAAAGTATTTCCTCCAATGTGGAAATCTTCAGAAATGGGGGTTGGTAAGCTGCTATTTTGAAGATATGGCTTCTTGGCAAATACAGGGAGGGGATATTACTAAATCCCACAGCCCAACTTCTCATTTCATTATCTCTTTCCAAACAGGAGCTTCCTGTTTAACTGCAATAAACCGTGTACCAGGAGGTATCTCTGATTCTATGTTTCTACGTGAGTCCATTCATCTAAGATAGGAAGACTCCAAGCACAGAACTGTGTTATATGTGTCACTTCCAGTTTATGCCATGGAAGCATCCTGACTATAAATTGCTATTATTTTAAGCAGTACTATAAAGAAGAATCATGCAGTCAGAGCTTGATGCCAGATTGCGTGATTCTTAAAATTGTGTTCTCTACCCCTTCCCATATGTGCCACTCTTCAGTATCAATAGATGAAGCCTTACAACAGGGGACTTGCTGCGATACTGGTTGGCATGCTGCTGGAGCAAATCCAGTGCTTTGGACTCAGTGGTTGATTTCGCATTGATGCTCGGGCTGGTATTGACCTTCTCCGCCTCTTCTCTCCCTGACATCTTTCCATAAACTGGATAATGAAATCCTGGAGAGAGATAGGCCCCTGTGGGTAAACAATAATAAAACAAAATAAACATCAAGTTACTGGTTTTACATTTTGTTTATATCAAGGTGGGAGGAGGGGATGCCAGGACAGAGGGTAACATCAAAAATGGATCACGTGACTATCAAACAGCATCTTTGCTCTTCAATTTTTTCACCTAATTTACCCTGATGAATGGAGGTTATAAAGAGGGTTGAGCTGATAGCCATTTCAGACATTTATGGGTCCTCTTTAAGCGAAAGGAATAGTAACTATAATGGTCCTGACAGTAAGTGCTTAGAATATTTTTATAGGCAATAAACTATCTGTCAGTCTAACAGCAATAGCAGACTGTCAAGGGTTGAGAAAACTGTATCTGGGAATTGTGACAGTTCATAAAAGGAACATCTTGTATTAAATCAGTTTCATCTACAGAACTTTCCCTAGTGAAGCACAAGCAAAACAAATGTCACCCAAGAAGCTTCTAATTTACCCTAGCTACTAACAGAAATACTAAAATACTATACTGCATTTTGAGGGTGTAAATCTCAACTAGCGTGCAAGGCAAATTTCAGAATACATACCAGGATAGCTGTGCATTAGGACAGGAGAGACTGCACGATAGGCTGGATGGTTGGGATCGTACATCTGTGGATAAGGATAAGCATGCAAGTACTGGATATATGACTGATGCTGACTCATTGGTGAGGAAACTGCTACTCTAGCACCCCGAGAGTCCTTCCAATTTACGGGAGTCTTTCGATCATCGTTTTTTATCTTGCTCTCATCCACTGATTGAGAATCAGAACGCTTGACCTCTTTAGGCTCCTCTTTAATGCTTGCTAATGAGACAGGAAGGTTAGGCAGGGAACTTTCCTTGTTAGGTGTTTTTCTAGGGCTGTCTTCTTTTAACTTTTTCTCACGATCAAGTTCTTCTGGTTTTTGCTGATCAAGGTATTTGGGCTGATAGACATAATGATGCCATGTTCGTGAATCTGGATCCTAATATGGAGGAGAAAAAAATTTTTGTTCTGAACTTAGTTGTTGAAATAAGATCACTATTGATATTTCCCATACTTCAGTTAATGTCTTTTTAATAGCTGTTTTAATAACATATCCCTATTACATAGAGGAGAGGTTTGCTTGCTACAGAGTGCCTTGAGCTCAAAATCAATCCAATATTCCCATGAAGAAGCAAGAGACTATTATCAAAATTTAATTCAATTGCTTCAACTTATATCCTTCTTTATGCCTTTAACTAGTTTAATCATGAAATACATACACATTGTATCAAAGTTCTGAGACCATGCTATTCATAAAACGTTTTAATTAAAGCTCACAGAGAGATTTTCCCACTAGAGAGAAAAAAAAAATAATCTGTGAACCACAAAATTAAAGCTGGATAAATATATGCCAGAGCACTTAGATTACCTGGAACAACGAACCCGAAAAACTGATCTAGCCGGAAAGATGTTAATGCTGCCTCTGATATTACAAACATACAGGAATCAGTGGAGGTCAGACACTAAGGCAGACTTCTTCAGCTGACAGTCTTATTTCAAGTTTGTAAAATTACACATGATAATTATTTACAGGATCAGGACAACACAGTTTAAAGAACATGTACAGAGTATCATAATACATTTTTGCATAATATATTACATAGACCAGTTTATAAACACCAGTTGATAGAATTAGGCAGGTGAGTTCTTTACAAGACTACACCAGGTTAGTACTGAGCAGTAACAGGAAGACTTTTTTTTCTAATACAGGATACACAAGAGCTAATTGTAAACATTGTCTCCAAGGGATACACATTTATGGTACGTGCAACAGAAACATAAGCACAGAACTAGTCTCTTGGACAGGCTGGTTCAAACACTCATCTGAATCAGCAGAAACCTTCTCCTACTCTGGGCTGTACCATCCCAGTTCCTTTAGAGCTCCCTAACTCCCACTCGCCTGACCCCACCATACCTTGAAAGACAGACCGTCAGGGTGAAGTCTGGGATGTACTGCACACCAGAACATGAAAGCATCAAGCATTGAGGCCCCGGTTCAGAGCACAGAGACAGTCGCATTGCTTCGAATGAAGGCAATGTGACGTCTAGGAAGGTCAGCACGAAGCCACTGGATGAAATTCTGGCTCTGCTGAAGTCAATGGCAAAACTATCACTGACTTCAATGGAGAGAGGATTTCATCCATTGTGTAGGTCTGTAGGGGCTTGAGGTTGGCTGAGGAGAGAAGGGGAACTTAACTGCTTCAAAAAGGTCACCTTGGGTTAAGATAAAGAGCTGAGCTTCAAGCCAACTCTTCAAAGAACCAGCTCACCCATCTTTAGTAAATGCCAACTGTCATTTAACAAAAAAAAGAAACACTTCAAACCATGTTTCAAATCTACTTCAAGTTCTCTCACAATGAAAGCTGCTTATTTTGCTCGAAATTTCTCATTTCTGAACTACACAAATTGCTTAGAATTTACACCTAAAAGAGAAATCTAATTCTATTTTATTCATGCATGTAATTTAAAATAATCCGTTCAGGTCTTAAGCCTGGGTTCTGTCACCACCTTGCTAGATTTTTTAATTTTTTTTTTCTTTTCAAACAGCTCAACTGAAAGGACTATTGGTCTATTCACAGACTACAGTACTATCCAGCATGAAAAAAGGATGGCGGCGCTTCTTTGGCTGCAAAGGTAGAAGAACATAGCAGAATCAGGGACAAAATCTTATATGACTTAAGGATAAATCAAGACACTCTTGTTCAAATTCCTGTTGTCTCACCTGTTTAAATCTTGTGGTTGGATCTACTCCCGTTTGCTTCATGGAGTCCATAACAGATTTCATCTCCACAGCCTCCTTTATGAGCTGGTGGTTTTCCATTTGTTTGGCTTTGAAACTGTCAGATTGAAGCTGCTGCTGGTGATTGGAAAGGATCTGTGATTTGCTTGTCTCCTCACCTTTGTTAGGGACTGATGACCCTATTTTAGTGTTATTTTTGCTGGATTCTGGAGTTGAAGGGGCCTTTGAAATAGTGGCCGATGGAATATTCTTCTGCTTGTTGTCATCCTTCCCAATCTCCTTCAGGGGGGGTTCATTCTTCCTTTCACAGTCCCTCCCAGTTTGTGCCATTTTCTGTTCTGCTAGTCTCTGGTCCTCATAGTATTTTTCATACTGCTGCCTGTAGGCAGGGTTAGAGGCCATTAAGGACTTTTGGTCCATATAGAGCCCATAGGCATACTGTCCATAATAAAGTGACTGAGCAAGTGCAGGGTGTCTTTGAGTTATTACTGACTGATGTTGTGGCTGCAAATTAGAGGAAGTAGTGCTTTCGTTTTTCTTGGCATCTGACGGTTCTGCCTTCTCTTTCTTTTCAGCCTCTTCCTCAGCCTCTTTTTTGATCTTCAGTCCCTGTGGGGTACTGCTGTTCCCAGCTGCTGGGGCACTGACCTGTCCAGAGTGCATGTAACTTGGGGAATAATAAGGATCGTAGCCATGGTAATAGGGAGAATGGGACTCTTTCGCTTGAGCCGATTGTGCTGTGGTTGAAGAATGTCCTTTTACCACACCATCCTTATTAGAAATAATATCCGACGGAGAGCTGGCCTTTGACCTCATGCCCTCTGACCTGCTGTCAGAGCCCCCATCATCAGCCGCATCAGAAATATCCGAGTAAGCAGGGCTGTTGGTTTTAGCGGCCGCGCTATCTGCACCGTTCTGTGTCAACACGTGCAGTGGCGCCATGGCAGATTGTCCATTCACCAAAGTGCTGCATTCCATCCTGGAGGCGCTCCCAATGGAAGGGCTGGGCGCATTGTCTGTGAACGTGTAAACCTTATCAGCTTCAGCCTTAATACTTGCCATCCTGCTCTCTTGAGACTCTGACAGTCCATTAGCTAGCACTTCATTCTTGTTGAGATGGTCCTTTAAAAAATGTCCAGATAAGTCTTTCCCAGGCCCTTTAGAATCCTCCAGCTTTCCCAGCTTAGAATCCATCTTGGGGCTTCCCGTCTCTTTGCTTTCTTTGTCCTTCAGCTTTCGCTTCTCCTTTTTCTTTTTGTCTTTGAGTGATGTGAGAGCTGGGTTTACAGTGCTTGGCTCTCCCATAATTGTGGGCTTTGGTTGAATAGGTTTTAGCGGAGGGCTCTTTGGTGTAGCCTGAACAATAGTAGTTGTTAGAGAGGGCAGTCCCGGTATTGTCCCTGTAGTGGTGGTTGTAAAGGCTGTAGTAGGTATAGCTATTAATTGGGGAGGAGTTGGTGCTGGCGCTGGGGCAATGGGCCTGGCTGTTTTCAGTTTGGAAAGGTTTTTATCCACTTTGCAATTGTTGGCTTTCTTGCCTTTATCACCCAAACTCTTCTTGTCAATTAACCCTTCAGCCTCCAATTTGGGCATTTCAGTTTGCAAACTGCCATCTGCTACGGAGCAATTATCCAGTGTGGCTGCCATATTAGAAATGACTGGAAGGCTGTTCAATTCACTGTTCAGACCCTTCTTTTTGCCAGAATTCTTGCCCGTTTTGGAACTGATAACCGAACCGGGGCCATTGCTGGTCAGTTCCCTTTTTCCCTTGGGGGTCCCTGGGGTAGTAATGGAGGAAGGAGATGTTGGTGCTTTTAGTGGGTCAAAGCCTGGCAAATTTGTGCTTGGCTCATTGCATTCAAGTGCCACATTACTCAATGCTTCCTCACAGTCTGAAATCTTGTCTTCACTGTCAGGCTCAAACTCCAGCTTGTTTTCTGGGTCTAAATGTGCATGAGCCTGATGGTATCGTAGTCCATTAATGTGCTTGTACTTTTTGTTGCAGTTGGGGTGAGGACAGTCAATCAGCACTGGAGAAGAGCAGCCTTGGTCCAAAAAAGTAGTCTCAGGTTTCCCCTGTGGGGTGGTGGGAGTGCTTCTAGAGTTAGTACGAACACGTTTCCCAGATTTATTGTCCTCTGAACTGGAGTTCAAATCTAGCTCCATTGGAGGCTTAGTTTTCCTCTTGTTTGTGGATGAGGGGCTGGCTTTGACTTCATCCATGGCACAGTTTGGGGGTGTCCTGCGCCCACTTGAGTTAAGGCTGCCCCTCCTCCCCTTCCCATTGGCACCACCTCGATTCTTATTCTGAAGTCCTCTGGACTCTGCAAAACTCGCATCATTCCCAGGTACAGCTGCAGCTGCAGCGGACCTTGCCCGCTTTCCCCTGCCCCGTCCTCCACGCATTTCCAGGTCACTTGTTGGCGATTCACAAAACCTATACAAACAAGAGCAGATTTCATCAGCAGGAACTGTGAACTGAATAAATACCAAAACAACACCACTTCCCGTAACAGAACCTTCACACATATTAAAGGAAAGATGCCCTTCTTCCAAATAAGAACGCTACAGTCTCAAAGGGCAAGTCATTACAAAAGGACAAAAATGGTAAGAACAAGACTAGCTAATTAGAACAACGGAGAGAAAAAAATTCCATACTTACAGAAATGCATTTTAAAATTAATTCTCCTCTCATTGAATCCCAAGTATTTCCCCTTCCCTCTCAAAAACACAAGACAAAAAGAAATAAAAACTCCCACCCCACATTTCAGTGTGGAACTGAGAATTACTTGTTTCACCGGTGCATGTTTTCAATTATGACCAGTTGTTTTTTATTAATCTCTGTACAGTCTCTTGACAGAGATTGGGGGTGAAAATACAGCAGAGAAAAAACAGACTCAGAATGATTGCTTACCTAGGAGGGGCCCAGTCATGCTTTGTGCAGTCCAGCAGTGTTCCCACATAAGTCTTGTTCCTCCATGTAACATTTACCACTAGGACACCTGCAAGTGGGAGAAAAACAAAGTATTATCACAGTCAGAACAATAACTGGGGTAGGCTTTTTGTTTTGCTCTTTTTTTTTATTTTTTCTCTCCTTCCCCACAAAGTGAGAGGTTTATTCTCACTTGCTTTCAAACATTGTGGTCTACACTCTTCCTCTTTTCTGGTTTCAGTGACCTCAAGTTAAAACCCACAGGAAAGACAGAAAACGACAAAGAACAAGAGTGTGTGTGCGCATGTGTATGTGTGTAAGAGAGAGTGTGTGCCTGTGTGACTGTGTGTGTAATCAAGATACAGCTGACAGAAGGAAATGGGTTTTGCCATGTCCTGCTGTAAAACAGCAACACTCACCTCTTAATTTTGCTATTATTGCACATAATTGCTTTCGCTTGGCAGCCAGCCAGCATAAACTAAGCACCAGTTACAGTGTTTAAATCAGTAGGTGACTGAGAAGAATCTGCTTTGCTTTGAACAATATGATAATGATGCTTCTATTTATTTGAAATTGCATATATCCAAACACACAAACACACGTACGCATTGCAAGTTTTGTTCAGCAGATATACATAGAGATGTGTATTATTTGCCTTGTTTTTTTCTTCTGTGGAAAGCAAGGGACCAGACAAGGAATTGCAACCATACAGCAAAGCTAAGAGGAATTGCAATACAGATACGTAGAAAGAGCAATCCATTAAAAAATGTACTGCACTTTAATTGCTTTTCCACTTACGACGTTTATTAAATGTAAATTTGTCAGCCCACCTAAAGCAGACTTCTAAACTTGGGTTTATTCGAATTATCTCTGTAAATATGTGCATGGTAAGGATATCCTAAGTAACAATAAAACAAATGTGGAGCATGTAATCTAAATGTTTTCAGGTTGCCCTCAAACACTTCTTCACATAATTTATCATCATGTTTACAGTCCAGCCAGCATAATGACACCTTTAATTCATTAACTTCCACAGATTAACAAACGGTAGTATTATTGAACCAGCCATCTCTTCTCGTTAGAACCTACCCTGGAATGAAAAATGCATTTTACCTAGCAAAGAAAGGCATGACACAAAATGTTTCCAATTCATGAGAGGCGTGAAGACACTAACTCGCAGCTGCCAGCCTTGTGACTTGTTTTTCCTCTGCACTTCCCTTGTTCTAGCTGCAGCCCTTCTGTAACGGATATAATAATGGCATTGCGCCAGAATGTTTCCAGCCAGCCTTTTTTGCCTTGTCTTACCAGTGCCATTTCTAATTTCGCACTAAAACCGATCCCTCTCTGCTGCACCAAGGTAAAGTAAACATGCAACCAGCCCCTTATTTCCTCGGGGGCCTTTTAACAGCAGGGAAGCATTTGAAGTGTTGT
>VXAK01019940.1:59923-71536 GCA_013399435.1 Arenaria interpres
TTTTTTTTAAAGCACCCTACTGCTGTGCTGCATGTTTGAGAAGTCACTTTAACCACATCCTGTAATCAAACCATCTGGAGTACAGATCTGCAATTAGTCATGCTGGACACTGGGCTTTATCTGAACAAATACTGTATAGCAGTGAAGCTGAGCGGACTGGATAGCAGTAAGGAAAAGAAGCATAATGAAATACTGCTGGTGCGGTCATAAACCTTTGAGATGCTTAGCTATGGTGTTAATTTAGTACTTTATGAAAGCACAGTAAGCTTAAAGGTTAAAGGGCTGTGAGGCTAAAACCTGCTATTTTAGTTAACATTGCCCTGCTAGTGGCTAAAGCAGGTTGGCATTACTCTAGCCACATAAAATACAGCAGCTTCCACAATAGCATAACAAACTTACTTCATATCCATGTGATTTCCAGTAAGTTCTGAGTAACGTTAACCTAGATTTCATTGCTACTTTACTCAAATGGCATGCCCTTTCTTTCGCCCTTCATTATGAACCCATCAGTGCAATATATTTAGAGTAGCAACCACCAGCCTAGCTTGAAAAAGCTGTGTTATACCTTTGATGATATACAAATAAAACATATGTTGTCTGGACTTGCTTTACATACTCCCATCTGCATTCAGATAAGAAGCAGCAGTTATATAGTTAGGAGTACTTCTTGTAGCCATGGAGTTGGGCCATCAAGAAGACACTTTTTCATCCCACCTAATAATAAATGTAATGTATTTTCTTAATCTAGAGGTTTATCCCAGAGCATATAGAAGAATAAACACTGAAATAACTGAACGCGGCCTGTTTCCCCATGAGCCCATGTGCTTAATACACAGAAGAACACACAGCCACTTCCATCACTGTCACGTCTCCCACAGCCTTTGTTCTGAAGCCTGATGAGCTGTATTGATTCAGGAAAATCATTGAGCTTCTTGGAAAACTAGACTCTAGCTTATTCGCCACCATCTATTTCTTTCTCATGAAGACAGTTGGTCAATATTCAGTTGAATGGTCAGCTGAAAGAAGCTCTGGTTTCTTTTTTTTCTTGCCTCTAGCAACATTATCCTTTTCCAGCTTTAGTATAAAAAAAACCAGCATGTTAGGAAGACTTGTTGCTGAGGGTGAGCTGAAATTGTAGTGCCTCTGTACAAAGCTACGACTAAAATGCTAAGGGCAGGTTGGCTCTGGGAAACAGGGAAGCATCTAATCGAAGAGCTTATGTCCCTTATCAGTTATCATAACAATGCCACTATAATTTATCAGCATATGTTTCTTCTAAAGACAGCCTGCTTAACAAAATAACCAATATGCAAGACCTAAATGCAAATGAAAAGCTGAAAGAAACACAAATGGTCCTAATGAAATACAAGTCTAACTTTTACACTCATTAAAAGAGCAATAAAAGACTCAGTGAAAACTGGGTGATACCCCAGAAAGTACATCAGATTGGGTCCCAAATGGCTTGTAGGTTTATCCACAACTAAATAGTTCTACTAAAATATACTAAAAAGCTGCTTAGAATGGTGATTTTGAAAACTCTGGATCCACAGCAACCAACATAATTTTTTCCTGTCAGATTTGTATCAAAGTGATTAGATTTTGGCAGGACTAGCAAAACTTTTGGATAAATTGCTGTTACACCTCCTGAATGTCAGACCACATGTTTGCAGTGTTTACAGGAAAATGTGCAATTAATGTTATTATAAGCTAACCATAGGTTTCTGACCTCCAGAGTACAACTAAAGATTTGTTTTTGTACAAACCTTACCTTTTCTTTGGCCAGAGTAACTGAACCACTTCACTGTTCTACTGAAGCCTGAGAATAAAACTGCAGTTTTACTTTATTTCAGCTGACACTAAAAATGCAAGTTGAAAATCATTTAACATCTGTGTGTTCTGAAGAAAACCAAATCTGTTTCAGAAATAAAGTATTTTGTTTCTAGCAGATTTTTTTCTCTTTTACTTCAGTAATCATAACTGTGATTCACATAGCCTGACACTGAAAAATGTCACATAGTCTCAATTTTAGAAGAAGGAAATGCTGTTCTGTAATCCCTTGAATTTCCCACTCACTTCTCAAGGAGTGTTACTTCAACTCCTATATTGCTGCCCCGTGGAACACACGGACACTGTTCTGCCTTCTACTAGAGTGAGAGAAAAAGAAGCCCCACAATCCACTGCCTTTGCTTGTACTCTCGGACCATATGTCACTTGAGATAAGCAACAGAACATAGCGCTTTTCAACTCATCTGTCACACCCGCTTCCTGCAGTTTATATTAATTACAGGATCTCTTCAGCTAGTTACTTCTCTCCCAAAGTCTTCTACTCTTAAAAGCAACTAAATAGCAAAGCAGAACTAGACTGGAGTGTAGGGAAAAGCACTAGTGTTTAAATACGAGAAGACCAAAAAAGGAAAACCATTTTTTCTCACCCTGACAAGTATTCAGCAGTTCCTTTAATAATTATCTGCCTCATTTCTATTCTTCATCTCAGACAGCAGACCACAGAAATACTGTTTTCATCAGCAGACTGTTGAAAAACAGCTGCAGAAATAGGGAAGCTGGTATAAATTTATGTGTGTGTGTATGTCTATCAAAAAAAACCCAAAACCCTCTTAAGGAGCTCATACGTTTTTGTTTCTCTTCCAGGAGTATTAGGGCATCTCAATAGAAGTTCGTGTCCCAGCTCTGAACTCTGCTACTGTAGGAACAATTTACTTGAAGAGTAAAAACCAAGCAAATAACAGATGACAAAATGCCCCTATAAACTTTCAGGTGTCTTTGGTGATTAGTTCCCCAGTGCTCTACATCATGATAAAGAGCTGCCAGGTGCAAACAGTGGTACAATTATTTATCAAACAGTAGAGCAGCTAATGAAACATAAAGGACCGCAAGACAGAAGAGACAGAATCTGTGGAAAAGAAACAGCACGGATAAAAAAACAATTTCAAGCCCAAACCATGAAAATGCTTCCAAATCTGTAGACTGCAGATACCAGAATTGCAGTCGAGCCAGGCAGACAATTCTGCCCAACCTCAAAGAGCTGCTGCTGATCCATGTACCTCATTGGGATTGAGAAGCAGAGCCTCTTATAAATTATGATGCTTTATTTAAAGTCAAAGCATTTATTTGCTTTTGTGCCAGCTTTGGATCCTTTTCATCTCTAGCTACCAGGCCCAAGAGAGAACACATTCCTGTAGCTCTGCTGGCAGCCAGCTGTGGCCTCAGTAAATCATAAAGCCTCCTAACAAGCCATTCTTTACAAAGGCCAACTGCAGTTACTAGACATGATAACTTCTCTATTATTCCACTCACTGGAATTTAAAATAGCAATTTAAAGCAGTAGCTGAAAACACTGAAATCTACTGAACTGAATTTTACATCTCTCTCTCTCTCTCTCTGCATTAAGCTTCACTTATTTCATGAAGACTTCATTGTCCTCAGCCTGGGAAAAGGGTAGGTAAACACCTGAGACAGACATACCCAAGACAAAGAAGGGGGAAAAAAAGACCAAAACACACACAACAAAACATTTGGGATTTCTCTTGCAGAACTCCCTCAGGATTTCTTACTACAGCTAATAGGAGACAAGTACCTCTTCTTTCATTCAGTCTGCGGGACTTGCAGGGCCACATCTTGCACGTTTGTGAAGTAAACTCTATTTAAAGATGTTAATACAGTAACACCCTACTATGAAACTTCACAGAAAAATACATAAAGCAAGAAGTGGTGTCTAGTAAAGTATGGGATGTACATTAAAGACCTATGAATACTGCAAATGTAAATAAGGAGTTCTGTCTCTTACCTCCTTCCCACCCATGCACTGGAAAGGAATCAATTAAGTATAGCATGGTGAGGCCCACCATTCCGCTTTTTCCTCTTTCTAGGAAAAGCAGATCAAGAACCTTACGCATCTGAGGCTCTTCCTCCTATAAAATTACTTCAATTTAGGATTTGGAGTACATTGTGAGGCCTCTTGTTGCTATCGTTAACAGATTAACAACAAAACTATGCTTGAAACTCCACATTCTAGATTTGAAAACCACAAACCAAATATTCAAATATTATGCATTGCCAAGGCTAACTCCTACTTAATTTTTACAGCTCTTCTACCACAAACTAGTTCTTTTCCTTAAAAAATAGCAGGCAATGCTGTCCTCCTCATAAAATTATTGCATTTTAGTGGGGGAAAAGACGCCCAGAACAGTTACAACTATTTCACTTAAGATACCAGTTTGTTTTGTAAACAAGCCTAATCAACTATGACCTATAGTGTTCCTGAGCAGAAGAAAGGTAGAAGGGCTTTTGTTAGCATCTACTGAAACAAAGCAGTCATTTTGCTGGGGCAGAACAAAAGTGATCTACTTAGCAACTAACCGACTCCAATAGGTGTCAGAGTTCTGCAGAGTAGTTCACTGTTATTGTCCTTCCTCTGTTTTACATTATGTCCCAACTGGGTAGATTTAGCAAAACATCTAGTTAACCAGCTGGCTTGTTCCAGCAGTTTGTCAGTACTGGTGCAAGTGCAAAGGCAAGCTACCAGCAAACACTTGCCACTAGCGATCAGTACACTTTCTGCTAGGTTTCTCTTCTCTTGCCAGCTACTGGTTGGACAATTTTCCTCTAAGCCTCCTCTGTGCGGGCTGTCCCAATTTCTCCACTTATTAGTAAGAGCCTGGCTAGTTTTCCCTGACCTGCTGTGATCTACGCTGCTATTACAGCTTCTCTTGGCTTTTTCATGCACTAGAGCTGACCAGCCTTTGACCCTCACAGGTTTAGAAACAAAATTATTTAGCCACCGAGAACAGACCAGTGTTGCATAAAATATAAGTAAATTCTTAGGGTTCAAGGAATCCTAATACAGTCAGTTAAAAAATCTCTTCATTTCTTTTGGCAATGAAACAACCCTCTAAGGATCGTCTTAGGCATGCCCTCCCTCATTAAAGTACAACCAACATGATGACAGAAACACATATTTCAATATTAGGAGACTATTTTCCCATGTCACTAAAAGAAAAAAAAAAAAAAAAGAAAAAAGAGGCTGGACTTTCAGACATGACTTAATTCTTTCCTTGGTCAGACAAACAATATCAAGATAAAGCTTGCTTTACTCCAGAATCTACACACAAATTTCTGTATAAATTATTGACTGCACTTTGGCCTCATCTGAAATGTTGGCCCCTGAGGCTGATAAGCTCTGACCCCAGGTGGCACATCCAGCCCTCTCACAAGAGGCAGGAACATTATTGCTTTGCACCGAGGACTGCAGCCCGAGAGCCCATCAATCAAGCTCCCTGACAGCTTTTACTGCCTCCTCACATTAGGCCTAAGTCAAACTCCATGGCTCCTATTGTTCACATTATTCTTTTTTCCTCTGCTCTGATGAAGTTAGGGCAAGTCCAAGGCTTCAATGAGAAAGAAAGCCTATTATGAGCAGCTCAGAGTTTATTGACTCTGAGCTGTACAACAATGGCCCAAAAGCTTTTTTCCTGGAAGTAACACATTCCTAATTGCTAATAATCATCAGTAACAAAGATCAGCCCTTAAGACACATACTTGTATGAAAGAAAGGTGTAACATTCAAACAGCTAGACTCATGTCTTTGCATACTAAGAAAGATTTACTAAAATAATTTTATGGACACACAGAACGACAACCTTTCAGTCACACAGAACTATCATACAAATGTTGCTATGTTCCATAACATAACTTGTGTAATAGAAAGCCAGTGACCAAAACAGATTTGATTAAAAATATCCCTTGTGGAATTGTGCTATGCTAACTGTGGACAAACAGGTTTGTTCTTCTTTAGTCACTCTATAGTATTTCAAGATCAATATCACATTGGGCTCAAAATGGAAAAACACTTTCAGAGCTAATCATGATGTCATTATTTTTCCCTAGTGTTCTCCTGAGGTCTGAAGAGCATTTAAGTGGGACTGCTACATGTCTAACATGGAAGAATACTGACTTCAGCCTTAATTATTACCATTATTTTTAAACAACTGTGACCACTTCAGTTGCACGCATAAACCTTACTACCACCAACAGGTCATTTACAGAGTCATAATGTGCTGTCACCAAATGTGCAGAATCATTTTTGTAGATTTTTTTGTAAAAATGTAAACATTTTTTGTTCTTGTTTTTGTAAGAAGTTCAACATTGTGTAACATGACTAGGTTTTACAGTTGGCAAATTCTTCTTTTTTTCCTATTTATCAAAGTTAAAACTGGAACAAAATAAAAAAAAAAGTAGTTTTTTTAAGAACTCATTTTGATAGAAATGGAACTTGTGATCAACCAGCACAAACCAACTACAGCAACTCGAGAGATAGTTTCCCTGGATATTGAAGAAAGAAGGAAGAGAGTGGGTCTTTTTTCTTTCATTCTTTTTTTTTTTGTTCTTTTGAATTAACTTAGTTGTAGCTTTAGATGATTCTGCCATCCTAACTTCAGCATTTAGGAAAGGGTAATCTTATTTTAAATTACAGCCTAGAAATCGATAGCCATAAGTGAATATTTATTTACTTTCTTAAACATGAGTATCAGTGCTACACAGTGAGAGGTACCTTCCATTAAACTGTTTCATACGCATATTTGTGCAACTACTCCACAATTGGACTGAGCTGGTAAGAGATTCGGAGAGCTTTCTCAGAAGGTGCTGGCTGAAAGAACAGCAGCTTCCTTCTGCTAAATCCCCTGATACAGCAGCTTGCCTTTTCAGCTGTCATTCAGTCCAATGTGGCTTTTCATACAAAACCAGAGGAGATCAAGTGCAGACTAAAAGCTTGTTCCCTCCCTGGCTTTCAGCTGAAAGCATATTTACACCCTGAAGAATGAGAAGAACTCATAATTTGTAGTCCATCAAATTGCTTGTTTTCTGATACTGCTGAAGATGAAGTTTCATAGTTATTTAGCTGGACACCTGAATAAACAGAGCAGTAAGCACTGGTAGTGCTGGAGCATAATAAAAAATTAAAATACAGCAGGCCTTTCAATTTATTTATGTAGCTCTACTGTGGATAAGTCCCAGTATTAGTAACGCAAGTTTTTGCCCTTATGAATATTCTCTTATTTCCTTTCTTAAAAATAGTAACAAAGCGCACAATATTAAATTTCTTGTCCCTACAGGGACATAAAACATGGCTGAGAGAAACTGGCAAAGCAGTATGAAACGGTAAGCCCTGCAGGTCCCTGGACTGTACACTTGCAGTGTACAATGATTCCTGTTTACAGGGCTGTCAATTAGCTCTCATTCACAGGCACTGCATTCAGCTTGAGCATTTTTTTACAGGGAAATAAATGTAGTGCTATTCTTGTCAACTTCCAGAGCTGAGAAGTAATGCTGCTATATTTAACCTAAATGCTGTTTTTCATGGGTGCTCTGTAGGATGAATGATATCTGATTTAGAAAAACGACAGTGATTTTGCTGAGCTTTCCAAAATCAACACCCTTTTTAGCTGAACAAAACAAGAGGCTGCTGAAGCACATTTGTCTCTCTGATGATGTATATTCACTAAGTACAGCCCATAACCCACCTACTCAGAGCAGCTTCAGACAGCTAGCCTCACCCACAGATCCTTGCAATTTAATGAACAGTCATATCCAACAAATCTTTTACCGATAGCCTGACAGTAGTTATTCTTTTAGACTCCGGGCCCAAAAGAGAAATTTGTCATTGCTTAAATAAATTTTACAGATGTAATAGATAAAGGCAATAAAGAAAACAGGGCTTTTATAAAACAGAATCGACAGAGCAGAAAGCTGTTTCCCCAGACTGTGCGCAGGCGCGCCAGGCTTGTGTGTACCGAAGGGAAATAGACAATGAAGGTTAGGAAGCATGAAATGACAGCCTTCTTTGCTTTTCAGGGAACGTAAATTTTATTCAGAGAACGTAAATCTCAAAGTCATGGTTTTCAATCTGCATGTGCGATCACACGAAATTGATTTCAAGGAGATTTGGAAGTATTTAACTCATTGCTCGGAGATGCAAATCCCATCTTGTAAAATCATTATTGTAAAAACAGAGAAAAAAGTGTGTGACGTTTCAAGGGCTCTGCCTGTACATTTTCAGTTTTCAGACAGTCACAGATTATTAAGCTTCTATTTCAAATACAGACCCATCTGTATTGAAACACCCAAATAAAGTTGTGTATGTTCCATATGTTTGAGGGCAGCTTAAAACCCTTAATGAATAATACAGGTTAAATGAAAGACATTCTTGAATATGTTTGCCACAATGTAACACACCCATGCTTATGTTCCTCCCTAAACGAGCAGGAAAACATAGTTCAAATGCTTCAGTAAACATGGCAGCAGCCCTAACGTGGATGCAGTGCTGAAAAGTTTTTGGAGATGCATGAATACATTTCTTCACTTCGGCATGTCTGCTGCATCTCACAGTGGTTTTCTTATCATTCAATACCTCCTTCTTGATACTTTACCGCTTATCACAAAACAAATCAGGTAGAAAAACTGTTGTTGTTAAATTAAGAAATCCTAAACCACAGATTCTTAAGCATGGTGTGTCAAGTTAATACATGATAGCATTAAAAATATTCCCAAAGTGCAGTCTTTTCTAACAGAAAACAGATCTATTCTTGAACACAGATGAGCTTCCCCTGTGTGAATAAACACAAACTGACTCTGTTTAAAACACAGAGGAAATTGGTTAATTTCTATCTCAATAAAATTTATGAAGCAATAAAAACTGTGTGGTACAAGCTGTGTGGTTTGTTTCACTTCCTTGTCATATGAATTAATGGGGAAAATTCTTCCCTTCATTCTGTTACGCAGACTGGTGGTGCTGGAGAGGGCACTGAACGCTGACCAAAAGCCCCGAAAGCCTAATTCTGATTTCCGCTCCTCACCCGCCATTTCTTTATAAAGTTTGGCAAGGAACATTTTCATTTCCCATCCTCGTGATGACAGTGATCGTGAACTCAATCACCACTGCACTGTGAGTTGGGCGTAGTAATACAGTGTAACTGATGGGAAAAAGTACCAAAGAAATGGCATGTCTGAACTAGGGTAACTGTCACCAGATCATACTAATACGACCCTTAATCCCCTGTTTATGATACTGAAAATGTCAGCTAATTTCAGTTTCTGCAATCTCTGGATAGGAGGAAAAGGGAGGGAGGGGAAAACATACTGAACGTCTGAAAATATATGCCTGCAACGGCAGGAGCAGAAAAGTCTGATAAAGACTTTATGTGTGATATTTAATCAAGTACAACTCTTTGCTGCTTGTTTTATTGTCATTTATGTTCTCCCTGACCACATGAAGAAAGCTGCCTCTGACAGGCCACAAAAGCAAGGCTTCTGGGAGTGTTTTGTTCTGTTCAAATCCTCCAATGCATTAATTTCCTTGACCTCCCTCCTAATATAAAACTACAGCTCACTCCTTACATGATCATCTTTGTCAGAACAACTTCCACTTAGCAGCTAATCCACTACAGCTAATGGTTTCTGTCAGGAGGAAAGTAAATGAAATGATGCCATCATTATACTACATGGAATAATCTACGTATCTCACGTGGACCTCCTCTTTTGTGAAATACCAGCGAGATGTACCAAACCCATATAAAGCCCACCTGCCTCAGTCCTAACGTGTGAATGCGGTTCCATTTAGCAAATGCATTTTTTTTTATACCCCTGGAGATTGTGGGGTGGATATTCACCCTTCTGTAGACTGGGAAACAATTCCATGGAAAGACTGCTCCCTTGCTCTTGGTCCTCCACACTATTTACATAATTGTTACCATCTTTTAACTCACCTACCTGCCTTATCTAAAGAGGAGTCTTTGTGTTTCAGGACACAAGACCGCCTGAAGATGACCATCTAAAACTGCAAAAGTAATTAGCAAAAACAATATTACATTTTTAGCTCCCTTATACTTTCTGTGCAATATTCACCAGCAGATTAAGGCCGCTTAGAGGGAAGGATGGAGTAGAATCACACAGAATCAGGGCATTTCATCATGCAAAGGTGGTAGCAATGACAGAGAAAGGGTGCCAACAGGGAAAAGGTCAGACCTCCATATGTCTCCACCCATGGGTTCCTATTGAGGGACCACATCTCTGAGAAGTAACAACAGATGCCACAACAAGAAGTTTGTAACACTTCAGGAAAGTGTGAAAGGAATGACAGTTGGCTGCCTTTCTCAAATCTTTGGCAGAAGCCTCTCTCCTCACCCAGAAGGCAGCCAAGGCTGTGGCACCTTTTCCTTACACTTTCACTGTATTCAGAGGTTCTACCAATCTTACTCCACTCTCATGAGACCCAACCTGGAATATTGCATCCAGCTCTGGGGCCCCCAGCATCAGAAGGACATGGACCTGTTGAAGCAGGTCCAGAGAAGGGCCACAAAGATGATCAGAGGGCTGGAGCACCTCTTACATGAAGACAGGCTGAGAGAGCTGGGGTTGTTGAGTGTGGAGAAGAGAAGCCTCCAGGGCGACTTTATAGCAGCCTTCTAGTATCTGAAGGTGGCCTACTTTGCCAGGGAGTATAGCAATAGAAGAGGTAATGATTTTAAACTGAAAGAGGGGAGATGTAGATTAGATACTAGAAAGAGATTCTTTACTCTAAAGGTGGCGAGGCACTGGAGCAGGTTGCCCAGAAAGACTGTGGATGCCCCACTCCTGAAGGTGTTCAAGGCCAGGTTGGATGGGGCTTTGAGCAACTGGGTCTAAGCCCGGGTGGCCCAGCCCGTGGAAGGGGAGTTGGAACTAGATGGTCTTTAAGGTCCTTTCCAATGCAAACCACTCCATGATTATATGGTCTTTGGGTATTTTTAGTCAACTAGTTACTCAGATTACAGAGGCTGGCTTTCTTATGGACCCCCCTCTGTGACAGAGAGAGCAAAATGTACTAGACATCAAGATAAGACCATACATTTGTTTTAACTGTTAAGGAACACAAAAACATGGAGGTCTTTCTGCCTCTTTCGGGAAGTGAACCACAGTGGGATTTTTGCCCATTGGTAAGGGGATGTTTTCTCCTGGAAGACTTTTTCTGTTCAGGTTGAAGAGCTTCTGCAAATGTCATTTTGAGAAAGAAATGTTAAAATGACCAATGACACTTCACAGAAGGGGAACACGTTGCTTTTGAAAAAAGGAACACTAGTGGAGATTTGAGGACTGCAGATTTAATATCAGGAGCTAATAGATTCTTCTTAACAAAGACTGAAACCACCTACAATAGCTACCAAAGTACTTAAAAAAGAGACTAAACTAGGTTTTTAATGAATGCCCACAGAAAATACTTGTAGAGCCTATGTCTTTTTTCCTTCATCATATTACTGATGGCCCAGATCAAGATGCCTTCTTGTTCTTTGGAGAGTCCAACGCATCACACACAATCAGAAATAACCTCTTTTTAGTAGGAAACCTTTTGGGGATTGGCATATAAAAAGGCTGAAGAANAGTAGGAAACCTTTTGGGGATTGGCATATAAAAAGGCTGGAGAACTGAATCAGGTTCCAAGGAAGAAGGCTTGAGGATACAAAAAACCTACGTCAGGTTTTTGTGGTCTTTTTCCAGCTGACAGGACTTGTAGGCTGGTAGAAAGCTGCTACATTTACCCTTTCATTTGAAGGTTTTGAAAAT
>VXAK01019941.1:0-13635 GCA_013399435.1 Arenaria interpres
TATGTTTTTCATCTACCAGAAGTTAAAGCCTTTGCAGCTCAAACATCTCTGCTACTCATAGAGGCGTGCCAAGTGTTTCAGATTCTCAAGACACTGTGCAGCCTAGAGAAGACAGAAAAAACCTGTGAGAGTAGGCAACTCCTCTGTAGGACGAGAATCATCATTTGGGACTCACAATCTATTGCAAGGATTTTGCCCAGTCAGACTTTGCATTTCATTTTGCACCAATTATGTTGTATTTGCAGTAAGCTATTAGTTGAATTTCCATCAATGATAGGAAAACAGTCTTTGTGGACCAAGGGCATGCGCACACACTGTACCTCAATTTTAGAAAGACTTTCGGCATTCTCCAAAGTTATACACTAGATAAAGAAATGTCATGACTTGTGTGAATCTAGATCCAGAACTGGTTTGAAAACAATACTAAAAGAGTATTTGTCAATGGGTCACTGTCAAAATAGAACGATTCATAGAGCAGCATATGTGTCTAGTCCATATGCTGTTCAATAGTTTCATTAATAACTGGGATGATGGAGTACAGAGTATGTCTATTATATTTGCAGATGGAGCCAAGCTGGGGATGAACATACTGAGAATGGTATAAAAATTTAAGGTGATCTTGACAAATTGGAGGTATGATCTGAAAATAATCAGATACTAGTCAATGGGGACACATACATTAAGCAGAAGTTGTCTATTTTGCAGACAGGATGAATAAAAATAACTTAAAGAACAGTTCTGCAGGAAAGGATGTAGGGGTTAAAACTGGCCATACAGCGGACCAGCACAACATGATTCAACAATGTCATAGTGATGAAAAAAGTCCAAAGCTCTTTGGGATCAAATGGAATTTATAACCCCAAGTGTAGCTTGCAAGACATGAAGGAATTCTTCCTATTGATTCAGCATTTAAAGGCTTCACTCAGAGCAATTTTCCAATTGTATGTGGACCAGTTGGAGAGAATTCAGTAGAGAAAAATGAGAATGTTCGGGACTCAAGAAATGTGACCTATGAAAAACGATTGAACAAATTGGGTTATTTAACCTGGAAAGGAAAGGACTGCAGGAACAAAACAATCATCTAATACATAAAAGGTGGTTGCAAAGAGAGGGAATAATACATTCTTCATGTTCTAAGCCTAGAAATAACGGATATAAACTGCAGTTTAATTGGTAGGAGACTGAAGCACTGGAATAAATTGCCTAGCGAATTGGTGGAATCTCCATCTTTTAAAGTTCTTAAGAACCAACTAGTGAAATATCTGTCAGAAATGACACTGGCATAATTGTTCTTTCTGGAGCAAAGCAATAATAGACTTAATGACATCTTGAGGTTCCCTCCAGTATTGTGCCTCCAGAGAGTTATTGGATATAAAACACATCTTGACAAAGAGATGTGAAAAATGCTACAGTTCTGATTTCAGTAACTGAAGTAACCAAAGAATAAGAACTAGAAAATCAATGCTACTGACTTTAATTGTGAGAGGGGAATTTACACTTCCTGACCCTCATTCTTAAATGTTGGTTAACCTTTATGGATGATAGTTTATCTGTTCATGATAAGAAATACAAAACGTTGAAGTAGTATTTAATACCATAACAATGTTCCGGTTGTATAATTACTAAAACTCAAACATTTTTTACCAAAACTGGCTAGTTTTTTACAAAACTAGCCCTGTTATTTGTTGCAAAATATTTCAATATAGCACATGGCCATAATATTTCAATAGATTTCTAAATAATTCACAAAAAATATTGTGAACTTGCTTAAATTAAGCAAAATTGAATAGTACACTTTTTGTGATTTAGAGATTACAGAGTATTTTCCCCCCAAGCGTAACAGGCAGCAAAAAACCCCACCAAAGTAGAACAACTCTCCAATATGTTTTATCAACTTAACCCAAAGAGGATCATACTTTGTATAAGAAGTTGAAGCAGTAAAATGAAACAGTGAAGTCTTGACTATGAGGGAGCAACCATGGAATTCAGCAGAGTTTTTTTAAGTAAAATAGTGGTAAAATTTGAAGCATTTGGTCTCTTGTGCTTCAGTGTTTACAAGAATTAATGGAAATAGAACAGAAAACAATTTGTAAGTGGTATAGATGGTTGTGAAAGAAGTTTGTTCCATACTTGGCCAGCCATGAGATAAAAGAGTCAATCAATCTGACTGGGTGAAGAATAGCTAATTCAAAGTGAGCAGAAGCACAAGGACAGGTTTCATTAAAATCAAGGTAGTGGAGCAGAGAAACAAAGCCTGATGGAATGGATACAGAGTAGGGTTGTCCACAATGGACTTGTTTTTTCTGAAAAGGAGAAATGACAGTTTTCTTAGCTAAGCCTGAGCTACTCTGCAGAAACAGAAATATTTTCATTCAGTAAAAAACGAACAAACAAACAAACAAAAATCCCCATCTAAATTTAAAGCATCTGCAGACCATATTTTCCAACAAGTATTAAGAATCAGCAGCAGAAATATGGTTACCTTTAGGTAATGTATTATAAGATTTTGAATTTTTATTTTCCCCACAGGAAAAAAAAGCCCTTTTTCCTGTTTTCCATAGCTAAAGAAGTTTTTATGCTGTAGAGGATTATCTTATCAAGCTAGAATGGACCAATCTGTGGTTTATCAGCTTGAGTTCTACATCACAGGTTGACTAAACAAACCAATTCTTGTTTAACTTCCAGAATAACATTGAAGCTTTAATTGAAAGTTGTTAGTGATAGGTCATATCACAACACAATTGTTGCAATCATTCCTTACTCCCTCATTTAAAAAAATAGTGACATTTTATTACGTTTGAACTGCCTCACTTCAACTTTCAGCTATTCAATCTTGTCATGTATTTTTCTGATGGACTGATAAACTCTCTATTATCCTCTTGCTGTGATGCACATGAGCACTTACACAGTACAATCAAGTTTCCCATGAGCCTCCTCTGTTTTCAGTTAAAATGGATTGACACATTACAATATATCAAAGTAGGCCAATTTTTCCAATATTTAATGCTTCCCATTGGCTCTTGGAACTCTCACTCAATTATTGGTATCCTAACCAACTTTCTCTAGTACTGCACACCTATGTTCTTTGGGTTTAAATGTATACTGTTACATGCTTCCCAGGAAGAGCAGGAGTATTCTCTAATACTACACTGCAAGCAAAAGCTCAATTAATTGGTGAATGTCACCAGAAGATTTTTCTTCTTATACAAATCCCTTGTAAAATGTGAAAAAGCATTTCCTTGCATTGCTAAGTCTTGAATCAACTCATAAACCTAGATGGAAATGCTGGAACCATGTTTTATGGTGTTGAGTACTGCAAAGCATGTATCATCACAGTCTGAGAAACTGAATGTCTGAGAGTATGCAGTGAGTATTCAGCAGATACCATGGAAATGTCCTTAGCTTCAGCCATGCAAAGGTGAGAGCAAATTCAAATATTCATTTGTGAAATCCCTGACAGATGATTCAATTGCAGGTATTGGAAATAGGACAGCCATACAATCTCTGCTTATTCTAAGGCCAAATTGCTCTCTCCTACTTTGTATCTGGCAAACAGTGTGACCTGACCATACGGCAAGGGACTCTTATTTTGTACAGTCCCAACATCAACAGGTTAAGAAAATCAAAACTATAGGGAAACTGTACACAATCAGTATCTGATCATTTCACATTCTAGTTGATTGGCCATGCGATGATTCTCCCAGCATGACCTTAGTGTGACCTCTTAATGACTGCCCCCAAATAAATCACTGCTTGAGCTCTTTCTAGCTGAGTAGCCTTGTATTCCATTTCTGCATAAAGCCTTTTCACTCACTGAATCTATAGGACTTAGAAAACCTGTCTTCTGTCAGTCACACCTTCAATAGCTATATGAATGCACATGGATCAACACTGGCTGTTGTTTGCAACCCAAAAATGATAGCAAGTAATCACATTGGGGTGCTAATGGTCACAGAGGAGATCAATCATTAATCATCACTTGGACACCGTGTGACTTCACACTTAGCTTTATTAAATGTGCTGTCTCTGCCTAGCTTCCAGGCATTAAAATTACATGGGGTTAAGGACCTGTTCTCTTATTCGGCCTTCCATCAGTCTTTCTGACTATTGGAAATGTTATCTGTAATGACTTTGGTTTTTTCCAGGTCATTGATTAAAAAATGTGACCTGTCCTAGGGCTATAGGTTCCCCCAGGAACTGTATTAGTAACGTGTCTATTTGGTGATAGCTCCCCAGCTGCATGCTGAGAGACAGCTGAAAGCTCCATGCCTGTAGATGAATGTGGTCTGGACCTGGACCTGGACCTGGATATGGATAGTCCAGTCCAAATGTATACCCTTGCTAAGGTTAAACTGTTGTTACAGTCTTCCGACATCAATGGACTTTGAAAGTAATGTGTCCTAGTGGCTCCAAACTTCTGGGGAATTGCTGCTCAGTCAACAACCCCTTCTGCTAATAATTTACCAGGCAACAACAATACTTCAGTTACAGATATTGACACACTGCCATGTCAATCCTCCAGTGCCTCACCAGCCATCATGATTTATTTGTGATTGATGAAGCAGTGAAAGAAGAAGCCGGAGCACTACTGTCAAAAGTTTGCTGAATTTGATTAATTTCAACATAGAACATGTTTGTTTTCCTGTGTGATGGCAATGAAAAAAAGGTGAGGAAGTCAAGCCTACAGCAATATTTTTTTCAGATTGACAATCTCTTGAGGTATTTTTGAACCCCAGATATGGAGATAGGGTAAATACTTGTGAAAATGATGGGAAAATGAAACATGTCTCCATGGTTTTCAACAGAGCTACAGTAAGGGAAGATCAAATGTGACATGTTGGGGCTGATCCTGAAAAAGCTGAAAGTTAGTAAGGTGAATAATATGATTCATCTGACGAAGATACTAGATGATGTGAAGGGCCTACTCCTGTTAATAAATTTAAATATTTCTACAATCAAGTATTTGATGTATGCATAAGTACAAAAGGTATTAACATGTTTGGTTTTGTTTGATTTCATATTAAGTGATTTTGATCAATTGCATGAAAATTTTCATTCTTAGATGCTAGAATTCAGTAGAAAATAACCTAAATATTCCAGCTATCATTTGAAGCTGAAGATGTGTTGATATTTCAAGTTGTCAGACTGCTATTTATGTATCCAACCATGTATTTAGGTATCTTTTCTGGCAGCAAAGCACAGAAAAGCCTTAAGAACTCCTTTAGGGTAATCAGATTAAATGATTAATGGCACCAAACGATTTTTTTTAATGAAAGAAAGGAGGATCAAAAAAGACCTTTCCTGTGTTTATTCAGTTATTTACACAGAGACATGTACATGACATAACCTCAGCAATACTGCAGCTGGAGTTATTTGACTAAGGATGGTGGTGAAAAGGCACAAGCCATCTTTATGAGCCCTTTCAGGCTCCCCACCCATGGGATTTTAAACACAAACAGCTAACATGTTGTCATTTAGAATCTGAAAGCACACTATGGTTTAGGTTATTTATTTAACCAGCATTATTTTGTGTTGTGCGAGCTATTCCTGTGTTTTGTATATTTACATCACAAATTTATTAAGAGATCGTTATTGGCATTGACAACTCATACTCAGAAAAACCAGAATTAAGATTGCTAGTGGGGAACACAGTGTGTGATTGGATAATTAAAGAGTACATATACCTTAGGAGACAAAATAATTTTGAACAAACAGCCATAATTATGGGATTTCCTTGGTTTTCTGCTAGATAACTTCTGTGTTAAACCATATCTGCTTGGTTTTTAGTAATTTCGTCAACAGTTCCTGAAAATGTACCATTCTGTCTTGAGAATGATTGACTGGGCCTAAAATGCTTATTTTACTGGTAAATCTGCTGTGCAGAACATGTAATTTATTTCATATATGTGACAGATACATCAAGTGCCTTTTGAAATCATGATGAAAAGATCTAATAAAAATATCTTTATCAGTCTGATTCAGCTTTTGAATAAAGTTTAATGTCAGATTTAATTGAAGCCTGTAGTAGAGAATTAAGCAAAGCGTGCCTTATTCCCTGTTGCAAGGTTACTGTCCTCCATAGCTCACTCAAACCGTGATCTATGCTTCTGTCTTTAAACACAGCTGTTGTCCCCAGTCAGGGATTCATTTAAATTTTTGGGAAGAGTGGTGGAGTTTTCTGATTTGAAGTACTTCCTTGTTTATAGTCATACTAAAGGTATAACTCCATTCTCTTCCCACTATATTTTAGAAATTATCTTTGCTTTTCAAAGCCGATAGCACTGAGTTAAAGTCAGTGATCAGTTCTCATCACCGGATACTGGTTATATAATTTGAGTTTATGGTATTGCTGCTAGACATTAGTTCCCGTGTTTAGAGTAGCCCAAGTAAAACTGTATTGCATGAAAGGATTAATTCTCACCCTGCTCCGTAACAACATAAGCTTGGGTATAGGAAAGAAGAATAAGTTTTCAAAGAAAAAAGTGTGAAGTCCTAAAATATGTTTCTAAACATAATGAAATTTGATTCCTCTAGATATATCTTACAAAAATACTGAAAAGATTACTACAGTCCTTTTCTCTGTCACATTAGGCATAGCACTTTTGATTTATGGTGCTTAGGGATTTATTTGATTTTTAATGTTGCATTTATCCAAACCAGTGAACAGTGAACTCCAAATGGGTTTTTGTACACTCAATTTACATCTGCACATTTTAAATCCCATCCTGGTAATTAGCCATGGATAGTCAGGTCTAAGGTACTTAAATTGTTCTGAGTGTTACTCTACTCTAGATAGCTTTGTGCATGTTTGAGTGTTTTATTAGTCAGGATCCAAGGAATACAGCACCTAACTTTCGTCTTAGCTATTGTACGATTTTTTGTGGTATTTGTAGCACCAAGTCATAGAATGGTTCCTGAACAGAGTCAGTGTCCCACTTAGCTTGCAGTCCAAAAAGATAGAATAAGAAGAGCTATAAGGATACAGAATGGTAGTATGTGTTATTGGGGTCTCTTTTAAGTGGGCAAATTAGTTAAATTCTCAGAGAAGAGTACAAAAAAAAGGAGCAAGGCAAGGCCGTGTACAGAAGGGAATGAAAGGAAAAGGTTTGTTGGCAAACAGTATGAAGGCTGACATGGGGAGGGTGTTGCTGCCACCGCTATTCGATGCAAACAGCCACTGAAAAAAAGCTTGGAGAAATTTATCACCACACTTAACCAAGTTCTTGCAAGACTCTGCAAGTATACACTTGAATCAGAAAGATAACTACACTGCGTTCCTATGGAAAAAAAGAGAGCTAATCTGCAAACTGAGCAAACCAAATTTTTAGCCAACTTCCCTGGCTAAAAAAGATTTGCATGGAAATCTCTGAATACTCCAGAGTTTGGTCTACAGTGAGATTATGAGATGCACAACTAGAGATACTTCAGTACCTGCAGATGCATGTGTGCATTCATCGCATCAGTTTTAAAAAGTGGTTTGTGTAAGTAACTCCTCCTGCAGGCTGGATAATGTTCTGCTTGTGCATTTGCTTTCAATTTAATTAAGCTAAAATGGTGTTTGTGCAGATAGGTGACTTTTCTCACCAGTTTTGTTTGCAGTCCCACCTGTATTTCAGTCCCATGTTTTGCAGGGATCGCAGCAAATCTACAGGCTCAATGAGAGGCTACTCTTGCATTTTGGTAGCTTCCAAAATGAGACCACTGAAACTCAGATTGGTTGTTCCAAATTTTTATAAGTTAGGAATGTTACACAGCTGGACGATTAAATTAACCTTATAATCAGGGTTCTCCTATAGCCTCCCGAAAGCAGAAATTTGTATTTACCTCAAAAAAGAATGCTAAAATGGTCTTATAATAGATACTATGCAGAGGCAGAAACATCTGGATCCTAATGAAATAACAAAAACATATCAGCATATGGTGCTGATTCATGTTCATGCCTCTGTAATTGCACCTGATTAAAATTACTGAGAATAGTATTAATCAACCTGCCCTTTCTGCAATCAATTACACCTGGGTAAAGAGTATGTAAAATGCCATTATTCAGATTTGGCAACGTTTTTCCCCATTTTGCCACTGCTTAAAAGATGCCACAAAGTACAGGACCATGTTCAGTCCCTGTGTGTTTAGGAGAAGATCTCTCAGGGGGTTATTTCAGGGTGACAAACACTACAGGGAAAAGAGATCTTTCATGCCTTGTCTGGTCTCTCCAGGCAGGAATAGTATTTAACATCTTCATGCCAGTCTATTTTTTGGAGAAGTAGCAGATGTGCATCCATATTCTATCTCCATCCACTACAAAATGATAAAGACATTTTACATTCAGAAAGGGGAAGCACATACCTTCAACATGGTTTTTATTAAAAATTTAGAGGCAGCACTGAAAGAGATGCTGGCTGAAAGAGTACAGTGCGTGTCTCCTAAGTAAGCTACTTTGCAACTGCATCCAAATACCTCACAGCCTGCTTTTCAGCCAGCTCTTTCTTGTTCTCAGGAAATAGATGGGACTAGTGGGGAAGAGGGGAAAGCAGTTTCTTCGAAGCGAGATGCTTTATTTTGGATATATACTTAACATAACCCTTTAAGCTTCTTGTCACGATTTGGGGGGGTAGGGCAGAACTGGCAGAGTGCCACAGCCTGCTGGGCTATGCTGCATTTGCCTAACGAGCCTCACAAGTTTTCATTAATGTTACATAGACCAGTGGATATGAAGCTGCTGTGGAAGGTCTGTCAGAGCTGGCACATGCCTTGGTAGAAGTGATGTGCAAAACGAACTTTGTGTAAGGGAATGGCATTTCTTTCCAAATTCTTCAAATGCACTATGAAAAGTGCATGTGTTTATGGTATTTGCTACTTCAGTGCTAGAGCCTTCCTGTGTCAGAGGGAAAGGAATGCAAAGAAGAGGTCACGGTCTGTGTGTATGGGAGATTTTTTTATATAAGCTCTTATGTCTGTGTAGGACTTTTAAAGCAGAGGACAGTAGGTATTGCTTTATGGAAATGCTTGACTACAGGAGGAGTGAAAAGCCTCCAAACTCATTGTTCATCGGCAACAAAAATCTTTCTTTCCTAATGATGTGGATGCACAAATTTGCAAATATAGATCAAACAGCATAAAATGATGAAATTGTAGTGCTTTAAATAAATGGCTAGGGAGCATTATACCAAATTGGTTTGCTCTTGGTCCAGTTCAAACAAGGGCACAGTTGCTTTTAGCACAGTCTTACTCTTGGTGGCTCGATGGAAATTTTTGGGTTTCAAATGGCACCAGCCCATGTTTGCACATGAAGCATCAAAGACCTCCGCAACCCACTGGATATGCTGCTGTGCAGGAAGGAGCTGTGGCTGGCTCACTGTTCTTGCATGTGTCCCGCAGGTCTCAACACAGGGGTTTTCTCTAGTCTCCCTATACTCAAGGGATCTGGTGTTTGAGGTAGATGAGACCTCAGAGGAATGCAACAGTGAGGAAAGAGAGTCTAAATTTAAGAGAATGTATTTTTACATCATGACATATGTCTGTTTTCTCCATTTGCTACCCCTGTGCATTCCTGTCATCCCCAGGTCACAGCAAGACTAAGCTCTGCCGTAGCCTTCTCTTTGGGCCCCTGACTTCATTTCCATACTGCCCGCTTTCAGCCTCAGGCCAGTCATGTTTATCCTGTATTCTGGCAGGAACACAGCAGAGCTGGTAAGTTATTCCATCTGCCTCTGCATCCCTCTATACCAAGTACTTCTCGCAAATACAGTTACTCCAAGCCATTATGCATCACGCACAACCTATGACTTTCCAGGATGAAGTATTAAAAGAAAAAGTTTGCCTTTCTTGAACCAATTAGCATGCAGCATACTGAGCTTGCCGGACAGTTGTGCTGCTTCCTTCTTGCTGCTTGTCAGATGCACAGAGCATGAGCAGGCCCAAGAAAATAGGTTTTGATCTTCTTATGCAAGCTGTACCAGGCTGGATACCCTGCAGAATGGAGAGCCGTGGTTCTTCTGTCCCCCTATTTGTTCCTTGACACTAGAAGTGCTGCTGTGAGATGAGACTCCAAAAATACAGCATATTACGTATGTCATGGTGGTTACATCTGGCTGTGGTCACACTCATGTTCCTTCTGTCTTTCAGGGATTTTCAGGACTGGAGAAGAGATCAGCACCTCCATCTGTGGCTTCACCATCTTCAGCATGTAGAGCAACCAACAGTGGGTTCTCCTGCAAAGGTGAGACTTGCCACTCTGGAATGTCAGGGGAAGCCTCAGGTCCCAGGATTTTCAGTCTCCATGTCTTGGTTCCACAGCAGGGAACAGGAAGCTCAGAGGGATGAAGCTGGGGAATCTTAGGTCAGGAACAAGGTGTCATTCCTGTAGACATGAGCACACCTGTGGTCATGTGTAGCTGCTTTAAGGGACACTGACAATGTAACTTAAACAATTCAATACGTCACGGTGCCAGAGAGCCCTTAATCTTCCTTGGGATTACAGTCTGATGCACTGACACCTGTATTATTTTCCCTGCACTGCTGTTGTATGGGTTTGCAAACACAGTTGCAAAAGAAAAGCATTTAAAGACAGGTATAGATAAGATTTAATGGCAAGATCCTTCCCAGCTGCACCAGTGACTTAGTTTAGGAAACAGTCAGCTTAGTCCTCAGCTGTTAGGGCTGACCTCTCCTAAATCAGCTTCAGCGTACATGTCTCCTCTATACCTTTGTTAGCAATGGCTTTTGAAGTTTGCCTGCTTTCTCTCATCTCTCATCATTAAACCTTCCTTCCTGTTCTTACTTGGATTTATATCTCTCTGGCCTACGCCTCCTTTCCATTCCCCCTTTCCAGAGCTGGATTAAAAAAGTGCAAGTGTTTGTAAACAGCTTTTATTTCTCTCTTTCTTTCCTTCCTTCGCATTCTCTCTAGCTTCTTCTTGTGGCCACTTGCACTGCATTTTTCTGTTAATACTTCTTCTGTATTTTTGTTTTATAACAGTAAAATACAACGAAGCACTGAAGTAGATAGAATTCATTGGCCTCAGTTATTCTAAGCTGTGATCTGTGTGTATAGATTAAAGATCGTCTATTACCAACAGAAATGTGAAATTGGGCTCTGCCGTGGTTTAACCCCAGCTGGCAGCTAAGCTCCACGCAGCCACTTGCTCGCCCCCCTGCAGCAGGATGGGGAGAGAAACAGAAGGGTAAAAGTGAGAAAACTCACGGGTTGAGATAAAGGCAGTTTAATGGGTAAAGCAAAAGCCATGCAGGCAAGTAAAGCAAAATAAGGAATTCATTCACCACTTCCCATGGGCAGGCAAGTGTTCAGCCATCCCCGGGAAAGCAGAGCTCCATCACACATAAGGGTCGCTTGTGAAAACAAACATCATCACTCTGAATGGCCTCCCCTTCCTTCTTGTTCCCCCACCTTTATATGCTGAGCACAATGCCATATGATATGAAATACCCATGTGGTCAGTTTGGGTCAGCTGTCCCAGCTGTTTCCTCCTGAGCTCCTGTGCACCCACAGTCTCCTCGCTGGTGGGGTGGTGTGAGGAGAAGAAAAGGCCTTGACTCTGTGTAAGCACTGCTCAGCAACAGCTAAAACATCCCTGTGTTATCAACACTGTCTGCAGCACAAATGCAAAGCATAGGCCCATATTAGCTACTATGAAGAAAATTAACTCTATCCCAGCCAAAACCAGCACAGCTCAGAAGTGCCTTTTCCACGTCACTATTCCCTCTATCACATTCTTGCAGCGCTAGGGAGCAGGATGGCACTAGGGCTCGACAAGTTTGCTCTGTGGATGAGTAAAAAGAGTAGGTTCTTATCAGAGGGTATAGGCAGTGTAGAATTGTGAGTAAGAGCCATATCTGTGTTCAGAGTACTCTCTACGCTCAGTGATATAGCTGGAGCTGAGGGCCCCATATATTCCACTCCTTTTTTGCTGAGCCCCAGGGGCACCCTCAGTGCGCTCTGGAACACAGAAGTTACAGCCCTTGTCACAAGGGTTATTATTTAAACCAGGCGCACAACAGCACTTAGTAAATCAGTCCTGCCTGTATCTAAAAAGTCTCTTGCTATAAGAATTGATCAGCTGTCTTGGGTGGTGATGAGTTTCCAACAACCGTCAAAGCTAACAGGGCCCCCTCAGGGCTGGGAAGGCTTTTTGAGTACTGAGCCTTTTTGCTTGGAATAGCTGGTCCTGTAGTGTATACATCCAAACTTCCCTCTGGCTATTTAAGGAGGAGATCAATAGTTCTTAAAAATGCCTCAGCTTTTTTTACTTCAAAATATACTTTTTCAAAAGTTACCATCGGGTGGATTCTATCTCCTTGCTCCTGGGTACTGGAACTTCAATATTTATTTTATCCCCATAAGTACTGCCACTTCATGTTGACAGAAAAACAGAGCAAAAAAACTCAAACACAAGAAATCAAATTTATTTTCCTTTTAAATAAGTTGATGCTCAAATTCCTAAGCATCAGACCACGTGATATTTTTTTGACCACTGAATGAAATGCCTGTCCCTTGAACACAGAGTACATGTGTTCTCCTTAATAATATCCAGTTACTGAAATCTCACGATATTGCCTATCAAAGTCCTCACAATGCAAAAAGAAAAGCCGAATATATTCTTAGTTATGAGTCAGGTGAATTAAAATAAAACCAATTTCAGTGCATCAATGTATATAATTAATTTTCCTCAAAAGGCTTATCAAATGGCATTTAGCCTAAATAGGTTTGGTAAGACCAGGTGCTCAGCTGTGACATACTCTAGTAACTGAATTGCAGTAGGTGCTTGAGATCCTATTTTCAAGTGAAAAATGGCCTGGCTAAAAGGATAATTACTATGCTAAATATTACTTCTCTTCCTGTTTTCTGCAAACAAAGCTGGGTGGCAGAGTGATTGGTGTACAAAATGTGTCTGCATATAAGAAGATGGAACGGAAACATTGGGGATAGGTAAGTTTCGTATTCAATATGTAGTGTGAAAAGACATTCAAATATTGCAAATTGAAATGCTCAGCTAAGACGCTGTCTTTCACTTTACGAAAACCCAGAGTACATTAGTCAGCTTTGCAGGGAATTACAAATGTGATTTAAAAGTTACACACTTCATCAGTACATAATAAGGTTTAAAAGTCAAAATGTAACTTACTTTTTTTTTCCCAATTTACCGTGAACTCCCTGCACTGGCAGTTTACCTTCCCAAAACTTTCTCATTGTCCTTCTTTAAGGTTAAACATTCTCCAGCATTTATATGTGGGTTAAGAGGAATCTCTTATGAGAGGTTTAAAGAATTTCCGACATTATTATTGCTTTGTTATGGATCAGCTGAGATGGATGAAAACTATATTGGAATTACTCGTGAGGATCTGTTAAAACTCAACCTGAAAAGAAGTCAGTGATCACTGGTAAGTCAGGCACACACAGGTGTGGATGGCTAGTTGATCTGCCCACGCTCATTAAGCCTCACAATGCTTGCACATAGTCAGCAGGTTGTAGTATCATATTCAGAGCACCTGTGCTAGCACAGGAGAGAGTCGGTGTTCAACTCAGCTGCCTGGCTGTGACACACACCTGTGATGGGTTGGCTCTGGCTGGACACCAGGTATCCACCTGGTCTATCCAACTGCTCTATCACTCCCCTCCTC